>PVLA01004834.1:88847-164402 GCA_004027455.1 Hydrochoerus hydrochaeris
CACCACCACCATCACCATCACCGCCATCACCACCATCACCATCACCATCACTATCACCATCATCACCATCACCGCCATCACCACCACCACCGCTATCACCATGACCACCATCACCACCACTATCATCACTGCCATCACCGCCATCACCACCACAATCCCCACTTACAGAAAAGAAACCTGGGGCTCAGGGAAGTCAGGGAACTGCCAACGAGCCTCAGCCAGATAAATCACAAAACCAAAATGTAACCCCAACCTTCCAAATGAATTGCCAGCCACGTTTGCCCTCATGCCCAACCCCGTGCTGGAAGATCCTCTGCTATTTCCAGGCACATTTACAGTGGTCACTGTGTGGAAAGTCAGTCTTGGCATCCCCAACCCAAGCCAGCACCATGGCAGAAGGTAGTCATTCCTGATACTAAGAAGAGCAAGCTATACAGAACCAGAAAGGAACTTTGCTACAGCAAATTGATCCAGGGAGTAAAAAACTGGAAAACAACAAAGTGCCAAATGTTGGTGACAGAACTCACCAAGTCACACAGTTAGGAAGCATGCCAAATGTACAATTTGACAGCGGGTCCAAAACCAGACACGGCAGACCAGGAGATTCAAGGGAGCTTTTTAGGCAAAACTTCATGCACAGCCATGGGCAGGGACCATACACGTGCTTACAGTGCCCTCTGGTGGCTGATGCTAGAATTGCAACTGAATCAGTCAATAAAAACCAGGCTGTTGCTTTCGGATTCCTGGCTCCGCCAGACGCTGCGCTTTTACCCGTCACCCTGCTTAACCTCCAGAGGAAGGAGGGGCTGCTGCTCTCAGGTTAAGATGAGTAAAGTGGGCCGGGGAGGCATCACACGGCAGGTGGGCATGCCGCAATAAAGAACGCTTCACCACTTGACCCCGGATTGGAGCTAGCAACTCCAGGGTGCCGGCCAACCCCAGCAGGGCGCTGGATCAGCGCTGCGCACAGGCTGTGCTCACCGGGTCAGCCACCGCGCGGCCCATGCTCAACCACCTAAGAGTGACGCTCAAGGCCTGGGCAGCTTCCCCCACACTGTGCAGCAGAAGCGAGGGGGAACAGGGAAGGCGCAGCCTGGGACAGCACCGGCCAGCAGGGCTGTGGGCGGGGCCAGGGTCTCCTGAGGCGGTGGACCCCAGCCCTCGTCTGTCAGGCCTTGCACAGCGAGCAGCGCAGGGGTGTGTGTAAGCGGCCTCGAGCCCCTCGCCCCTGCAGTGTACACAGCCGCAGGCTTGTGCTGCACCTGCTGTGATCAAATACAATGATGTTTTCAAAATGTTGTGAATTTGATATAGGAGAAGAGCATGTTAATATTAACCCCCTCAAAACACTTCCTCTCTCTGCACAAACTTAGCCTATTGTTCCTGTCACTTTCCGAAGCAGTTGTGGGGATTCACCTTTGTGTCTTTAGTTGCACTGTCATGGCTGCCTCGATGTTCTGAATTCAACACACGAACCTTTCATGGGCAGTCTGACTTTGTGAAAGAGCCAGAAGTCACCCACTGCCATTGCTGGTGAAAAAGATGGACAGGAACTCACCATGTTTCCACAAGCCTGCAGCAGCATTTGCTATGCGTTTGTTTGTTTGTTTGTTTGTTTGAGACAGGGTTTTGCTATGCATTTCAGGCTGGCCTTGAACTCATTTTGTAGCCCAGGTTGGCCCCAAACTCACAGCAATCCTCCTGCCCCAGCCTCTTGAGTGCTGGGATTATGGGTGTGTGTGCACCACCATGCCTGGCTCACTGCTTTTCTATCACACCTCGCAAGGACATGCAGGAAAGAGGACTCCCAGAACTCCTTCAGAAAGTGCAAGAATACTAGGATAAGAGTGTTCAATGCAAATGGAAGCATTTTCAGGAGGATTAATAGCAATGTGTCTTTTACTGTCTTTTTCTTAATTTAGGCATATATATATATATATATATATATATATATATATATATACTGCATTTTTAAATCACACCTTGTATACATCAACCTAAAAAATGTAAACAGCAAATGTTAAAGGAAAAAACACAGAAATAAAGAATATTCTGATTTATGCACTAACCTCTTATACTTAAAGCAACAAGATCTGAAACCAACTTCAGTCCTCAAAGCCACGTGACTCTGGGCACAGGTACCGAGCATCTGACATCCAGATCCTTCTCCTGTCAGGGCTATGGGAGGACTGCAGACAGAGGAACCAGCGCGCCCAGCTCAGAGCTCAGCTCCTACATCTCCCAGCCTGCATCGCCCAGCTCTCATCCTTCTGCCTCTGAATCTCTTCAGGCCTTGTTGTGAGCTGTCCAGATTAAAAGTCACCTCGGAAGGCTTGAAAGTAGAATTTCACCTTCAAACTCTATCCAGAAGCTAATGTGCAGAGACAGAGCCAGGCACCAGAGTAAAAGCAAAGCTGTAGGACAGATCCACCAGCACCCCTCCTGCAGCCCAGAGGAGCGCAGATGAACCAACCTCCTCAGCCAATAAATAATCTCCAAGGTGCCCTCCTAGCTCTGGCACCCACTGGGCTGAAGATCCACTAAAATGCACACCCCTAATTTGTGGAAATATTAGCATGCATCTCATAAAATGCTGATGAATATGCCAACTCCCATAGCTCACAGAGTTAATGTGTTTATTAAACGCAAGGGAGAAATCTCACGGGTGTTTCTCTGCTGAAGCTGGATTAACAAAATAAAATGAGAAATGCTCAGTATCCGCTATAATTAAAGCTGGGCCAACAGTTCCATTATAATTTTATGCGTACACATTTCTTCCATGTTGGAACTTGGCATAAAATTGTTTTAAGTTATTTTTAAGCACTCTCAATGTGAGAGCCCTGGGCAATCAAGTATGCTCATATTTAGTGTGACAATCATTGCTGGAAAAGGTTGGCCTTTACCACATGAAAGCGCCACAAATAATTTCATACAGATAGGAATTTCAGCCGCCACCTCGAGCAGACTCGAGGCCGTGCTGAGTGTGCAGATCCCAGTGCAGACCCCAACACTGCAGCTCCCACTTGCAAACTGCTACAGTGATCCCGAGGGGCCACACGCTCTGTGCAATACATCTTTGTGACCATGCTTATGTCAAAAACCAAACACTCAAGGACTCTTTATAGAGGATTTGAGGGAGAGACATGAGTGATGGCAGCGCCCCCTGAGTGTCTAGCTTTGGTCTGCCACTTGTCCTCATCTTCTGGGGCAGATCCCAAGTCTCCAGGCACCAGTGTAAGCAGAGCCACCTTCCCCTGTCTGAATCTGCAGGAGCTCAGCTCAGACACAGAAGACCACAGCTGCCCTGCTGACCCCTAAAGGATGGCAGACATCTCAGCGGAGAAGCCAGCATGTGGGTGATGACCGCAGGCTTCAGCAACTGCTAAATATGAGACCACCGCTGCAGAGAATGGGGAATGTCTTCAACGCAAAAAAGTCCAGCTGGCTACATAAAGCTGTTAAGTCTATCCTTAGCTGCTTCTGCTGACCTCTCAACACACAAACATACAAAACACACGCACATACACATATCTCACATGCATAACACACGGACACACAGAGATACACATGGTTACATGCATCACATGTATAACACACATCCACAGGCATACACATGCATGGTTTCCTTAGGAAACACAGCACACAGGCAATGCAGAGGTGGACAACAGAAATCAGCTATGAATCTCATGGACCGGAAAAGAGGAAACGGAGAACGTAAGTAAGGAAAGAAAGGGAAGGAAGGAGAGATGGCCAATGCTGGGAGGGTTGGCAGGAGCACTGGAAGAGGCGCTGGGACCCAAGTGGCAGGAGGAAAGCGGCCTCCCCTCGGAAGGCCTCCAGCTCCCACAGCCTCCTGCAGCTTCCTCCTCTCCTTTCCGAGCCTCGAGTTCTGGCCCTCTGAACCCTGCACCTTAAGGCGAAGAGGACTGTGATGAAAGCAGATGCCAGTGGGGATGGGCAGGTGTGGGAGGAGAGAGTGGCCACGTCTCCCGAGCAACACGGCCTTCCTGTCTTACCGCCTCCTCACTCTCCTTCCAGGGAGATCACCATAAAGGTGGTTCAGTGCCCACCAACAGTAAACACATACACAAAACATGGTGTAGATGCACAGTGGAGTTCTTTGGCCATGAAGGACAACGTTTTGTCATCTGCAGGAAAATGGATGAGTCTGGAAACTACTGTGTTGAATAAAATAAGCCAGACTCAAAGACAGATATGAAAATAGAAAGGAGACTGACATTACATAAGAGAAAGAGAATAAAGAAGAGGGGTGTCAGGGAGGATTTTGGGGGGATGGATGTGATTAACATATACTTTATACATTGATACAGTGTTTCAATGATGCACAGTATCTTGTAAAATTCATAAACACCAACAACGAAAGGGGAAAAAACACGAAGGTGACTACTCTAGCAAGACACCAACACAGTGTTGGCTCAGGGCCACTGCCTGCCCCCTCCCCCATGACTGCAGCCCACGAAGCTGGCACCTCCTGGGGGCCAAGTCCACCCAAAACAAAACGAAGCCCTCAGAAATGCTGATCTGACTTAACCCCATCTCCTTCACGGGCAACTGTTTTCATCCAACAGATGAATCACAAGCATCATACACGGGTTTGTCACAGAGAAGGAGCCATGGCAGAGAAACAGATGACCAGTATCTCCAGCTCTCAAGCTGGTCAACTGACCAGGTAAAACAGGCTTACCAACAGCTGCCTATGAGGGAAGGTGGAGTTTGCTGGACAAGTCCTTCATTCTACCAGTGGGCCAGGCACTGCCCTGGAGATGGACTCACCCACAGGACCCAGGGATTGGAGGCTGGCAGAAGCACAAGGAACCACACCCACTTGGGCCCAGCAAGAGAAAGTCTCAAGGCTATCTCTAAATTAGTGCTGTCCAATAGAGCTAGAAGGTGGGCACAGATACAATTTTAAATTTTCTAGTAGCTACACCAAAAAAAAAAGGAACAACTGCATTTTAACAATATGCTCTATTTCACCCAGCATATCCAGAATAGCTGTCATTTCATCTGTAACTTGTTTTTAAAAGCTCAATGAAAAAAAATCTTTATTTTGTACTGTCTTCAAAATTCAGTATTATCTTCCATTTATTGCACATTGCAGTTTAGACTAGGCACAAATTCAGAATTCGCATTATTTCATGAACACCAAAGCACCCCTGTCACCGCAGCTCAGGGAAGTGTGGCAAGAAGGATCTCTCCTCCGCCTTTGGCAGGCTGATTCAGAGTCTCCACCAACACTAAATCTTTGGGACTAATCAGGTTAGGAAAATCTGAACAAAGAATTAGCAAACTCAGAACCCGAGGGCTAGCATCCCTGTCTGCACTATTTTGGGAGAGACTGATGACAGACAGAGGAACATTTTCATTTATTACTGCCACAGGCTTAAAAGTTGGCTGTGTGCTCAGGGCTCCTGAGGTCATAATCAAAAGAGATAAAATAACAGCCTGGGCAGGAAATGGAGGCTTTGTGGGAACCATGCGAATTTAACTTCATAGTTTAAATATCTGCTTTATTTATTATAAAAGGCTGAGGATGGTTTCTGTTATTAAGTGTTCTGATATTCAAAATTAATTCCAGGACAAAGAACTGCCCTTTAATAGTCAGACACATCTAAGGTCTTTTCAATTTCCAGACCAGAGCTTTAAATTTAAGGAAGACAAGTGGGAGGAGCTAAGAATTCTCCAAACACTGCCACCCACCCATCCTTAGCCAACCAAACTGACCTGGCCCCTTTTTCCTGGTAACCAGAATATGAAACAAGTTTGGCATCTATTCTCCTACTACCTGAGCTCTAGAATTCACTTCTAAGTTCAGTGGCACCATCATTCCATGTGTAACAGGCACCCAAAACATATCCTACTGCATGAGAGGGGCAGTTAGGAATGAGAAAGTTACAGACCCTCCCTCCAGTGACGTAAACAAGTAATTCCATTTTGTTCAGTATGATCACTTTCCATGACTGTGGTATTATTGGTAGACTAACTGCAGATTCCTGCCACTGGACAGGACAGAGAAGTGTCCAAGTCCTGCCTCCTGGCCAGTCTAAGCACAGACAAACAGCCCTGCCTGACCCTGCCATGGGTACAAAGGAATCTCCACACTTGATAGCTGTCACCTGTGTTACACCAGTGGCACCCTCAGCCGGAGGCCGGAGGCCACCACTTCGTCCCCTACAGCACTCCAGGGAATGCAGCCTCAGGCTGAGCCTGGCAGGTCCAGCCCCTCCTCCAGCATAGCAGGGACCTGAACAAGCTGCCAGGGGGCCCTAGGTCTTGTGTGTTGCAGGCCAAGAATCCTGGCCCTTCACAGGTGTAGGCCAGGCCTGCACCGAGCTTATGGCTCAGAGGCTGTTCCCCACTTCTGCAGACATGGTGTCTCTCCAGCCACCCGGAGCAAGTCTAGTCACTGTCTTGTCCACTCACGCATGCCCCTCGGGGGTGATAAAGGTCGGAAGAGAACTCCTGCCACCCACAACACAGCCCATTCTGGGTGACAGGCTTCCACTTCACGGGCTGGAAAGGACAGCAAGCACCTGCTTTCCAGTTATCAAATGTGTTTATTAATTTAGGAACCTCATTCTTCAAGTCTCAGCTCCAGCGTGGTCTTCTTAGACAGACTTTAAACACTCTTACACATGAATTACGTTTCCAGGACTCAGCCTCTGCCTTGGTAGTGTGACTACAATGTGCAATCATGCATTTAAAGCTGTGTTTGTTTAATCTCCCTCTTCCCTCATAAATTATGAGCTCAAAAAAACGTCAATATCACTTAATTAAGAGTACACTTAAATACTTTAAAAGGTCAGTGTTAAACATTACACAAGATTATCTACCCATAAACAAAGAAATGCTGCATTTCCTTTGTAGCAAGGACTAGAATATTTCCAGAGTGTTCATCTAAAAATCCCTGAGAATGACATTAACCAAATCACTCTTAACTCATGCTTCCTGGCAAAATGAAACATTGTGCCGGGGAAGAAAGCTCAGGTTCCGGGTGGAACAGCTCAGCCTCAGCCTGGAGGAGGAGACAGCACCCATCCACTAAAACTGGGAATGAGCCCATCTTAAAGGGGAATAACTCACCTAAGAGCGGGAACCTGTATGGGAGATTCAGTGAATTCAAACCGGACCAAGAAAAACTGCCCGAAAGACGCTTAAAGAACTTGGGGGTAGCAGAGGCACCCAAGGTTCCACTTTACTGACATAAGTCCCATTTCAACTCCACGCCTGCCCAGGACTTTTGCTTCTTCACAGAAATGTATATCCTTAGCTCTCTGCTATTCCCAGTACTTTCAATGAAATGAAAGAAATACATGTAGCCCCAAATTCATACACTGTAAGAAAGTAAATAAAGTCAGTAAGTAGGAGGGTGGCCCTAAAGTTAAATCAAAAAGAAACACATGAACTTTCCATATTTTGAAGGAATAACTATGAGTGCAGTGAAATGGGTGGGAGGGAGGACGAACCTAAGGTGCGGTCTGCACACAGGATTTATGCTAAAGACAGATTCTGGTTAAACAGTGAATTCTAACTAGCAGGCTTCTTTTTCATAGACACATGGGTTTGCGAATCCGAAGCTGTTTTTACTGTACTGTGGGACTGACCAAGTAAGTATCTACCCGGTTATATGCAGAGCCACCGTTCTGTCAGGACTTATGAATATGGAAAGGGGAAGGACAAAACAGACCCAGTGGAGTTGAGCTTCAATAGGGAAAGGCGACAAACTTTACCTTTAAAACACAAACAGGTAAGATGTGCAGGGGATGCGCGATCTCAGGTACATGTATGTGCACTGTATGTAAACAGACACCTACTGCTTCAGTGTGTTTGCTGAGAGACCTTAGGAGCGATGCACGCCAGTCACAATGAATTCATCATCACAATGAACCTACACCCCAGATCCAAGCTTCTCAATACCGTTCCCCCCTCAGAGAAACCAGTCTATGGGTAGAAATAGCAGGTTCCAGAGCTGACACAGGCAAAAGTACGGATGATCCCAGAGCGTCTTGTAGCACAGAGAGTAAAGAGGTGTCCAGGACAGGAGGGTGTGTCCGCAGGACTCGAAGGCCACTGTTACAAGTTTCAGCTCCCATGGACATGGTGCAAGTGAACACAGATTCAGTAATGAGCAAGGACTGCAGGCCACTGGCCAGAATAAGAATTCAGGGATTCACAACAATATCAAAGCATCAGGACAAAGGAAAGTTCTTGCTTAGAGACAAAGATAACCAGTGAAACACAATGGCTGCTATGTGAGGCACTGGGTGTGTGATTCACTTCGCTGTTAATCACAAGCCTACCTGTGTCAAAACCTCACACCATGTACGCTGGGTCTGCACCTCCACGCTGGAAAGCAGGGACGCAGCTCGTAAGAGCAGAGGAAATCAGTGAGTAACCACCAGAATGACGACTGAAGCTGGCAAGAATCATCAGTGGATGACACAACCAGCGACTACAAAGTGTCTGAGGGAAATGGAGGAGCAGAATAATGTCACACATGTCCCCATTGGGCTCTTACTTATAAGGGGAGAAAACAGTCACGTTGTCTGGAAGGAATGTGACTTCTGAAATATGTTTGCATCACTGGTAATAAAACAAACCAAGATCACATGTCCACTGAGAGGGTACGCTATGCATTCAGCATCATTTCTGTGGAAATTTTGCCCAAAAAAGTACAATCTGAATCCAATCATGAGGAAACATTACACAAAGCCAAAATGTCTACAAAATAAATGGTCCATATACCTCAAATATTTCAGTGTCATGAAAGACAAGGACAAGGACGGCTCCAAAGAAAAGAGAGTAAAGAGAAATGACAGCTGAACGTAGTGCATGACCCAGGATTTCCTTTCGCTTTAAAGGGAAGTATTAGGACAGTTGGTGAACTCTGAACAGAGGCCGGGAACTGACGTTATTTTCTCATTTTAATAATTGTGTGGTAATGTACAATACCCAAGTTTTTAGGAAACAAACAATAAAAATAGGATTAAATAAAAGGACATTATATCTGCAGGTTTATTTAAAGGAAACAGGGAGACAGAGTGAGAAGAAGGGAAGGATAAGCAATATAATAAATTTCTAACACTTGGGAGACCCAGAGTAAAAGGAATATGTGTATTTTTTGTACTCTCTCAATTTTTCTGTAAATAGAATAATATGCAAAAATAAAAGATTAAAAGAGAACACTGGATCCCATGTTGCTTTCTTCAGTACCTGAGTATCTCATAGGGGTCAGCACAGAAACGCTACGTCTGAGCTATCTCTGGCTCCTGCCTTCCCTTTTTACTCCCTGATTCTCTCTCTCTTCTCAGGAGCCTCCAATTCCTTTTATTCATAAGAATTTCTGCTATGCAGAATCACATGCTCTTTGGCCATGGAAACCTCACACCAATAAGCTACACAAAGAAAAGCTCCCATGAAACAGAAGCCTCTCTCCCTAAAGGATACTGAGGGCAGTAAATACAGAAAAAAAAAAAAATCAGAACCCAAAATCCATTACTACCATTATTATTATAACTAAAATTCTCTAAATATTTCTGTCACACACTCATGGTTTAAAAAGAAAATGTTTGAAAATAAGTTCTTAAATTTTATTTTTGTATACTGAAAAACATAAAAGGAATGAAGTCCCTGAGAAAGGGACAGTTCTCATATAAGAAATACTACTGGCATGACAGGTACATGTTTCAGGGCAGGAACCTGGAGAGGGAGAACCAGGGAAAGGTGACCACAGCAGACAAGGCTGATCTACATAGCTATGTCCTCCTTCTTCAAACAGCCTGTAAGTCTCCTGTCATCTACCAGGAGGGCTGCAGCAAGCTCAGGAACAGCACTGCACTTTAACTGATCTCCTGAGCATTTAGGAGCCCACCTCCTACTTCCAGCTGAGTCCCAGCTGCTTGATCTTGAACTCCCTGGGTTTGCTTCTGAAAGCCCACAGCTGCTCTTCCAAGTGACCCTCTAAAGCTCCTAAAATCTGGAAGTTCTATTTCTCTGGCTAATCCCAATCCAGCACTCTAAGGACAGTCCCTAGTTCTGTGGAGGAGACTCAGTGTGGAGGTGGTGACCAGTGCCACATGAAGAAAGCAGAATGGAAGTCTGGTTCTGGACAGCACCTTGTATTTCTGCAACTGTGTCTCTAGCATCCCCAGACTTGCCCTAAAGACCACTGATCATCATCACTGCTCCTACCCCAGCACCTATACTCTCCACAGGAACCAAGGATAAAAACTAGATGTGCATCCAGAGTGCAGATCAAGACCTGCCACAAACTCTGGCAAAGTGAGGCAGGAGATCAGGGTAAGGCAGACTAGCTAGTGAAGTAGGTGTGACCAGTTAGCTGCAAAATTCCATGACATTTGTGTAAAATAATTTTCCAAAGCTCTGCACACGGACTCCTTGCAAGAAGTCGAGCAGTTTTTGATAGGCTGGCCTAGGTCTGACACCAGCTGAGGAGTGAGTGATACAAAAAGGACAGTGATCACTGAGCTCTCCACTACTGTGTTCTCTCTCAGGAGTCTGCTCTCATCTTGTAGTCTGTACTTGTTTTCCTACTTGGCACAAACTTGCTTTATAGAGCATGTTTCTTTCCTATCTTTAACAAATGTAAAATCTTGTTAGTTGTTTGTGCTTGTCTTGACCAATTATTTCTTGAGAACAGAAAGAACCTAGAAATCACCTCTAAAAGAAGACTCCAGCACTCAAAACCCAGTAACAAAAAGGTTAAAAGTCCACAGATGGAATGCTTCTAAGAGAAACAACAGACCCAGGGAATGAACGAATCAGAGTCATGGAAACCCAGTGATACAAGAGGAGAAAGGCATACTGAGCCAGCCTCTCAGACTGCACTGCAGTGGGAGCCTGAGCCAGAAATTTGCCTCTCTGGGTCCATTCCCTAACCCAGGCAAAGAGAGCAGCTGCCTCCCTGGGACCTCATGAGAATTAAATAAGGTAGGAGGTATTAATACTTGGTGCTCTAGAAATGTGGTCAGGTCTGCTCAGCAGCCTAAAAAGAGCACAAGGTTTGCTTCAGGGTCAGATAGGTTACATGCAAATCTTTGCTTGGTCACCTACCAGCATGTGATCAAATTTCTCTGACCTTCAGTTTGTCCAGAAATCAAAAACAATAATATCTCAGCATCAGAGAAATGCAGTTACAGTGGCAAAGAACAAAGGCTGTAGGGTACTTCTCACAGCACTGGGACCCAGTAGAAGCTTTTATTGTGTGGAATAATGTAAGCACTAGGAGGCTCACAGTGAACAAACCACACAGGCAAGGAAGATGCTGCAGAGGCCCAGGGCAGAAGCTACACAGGTGGAGGGTTCACACTCACCAATGGGGAGCTGAGGAGCATGTGCACTACTCAGGACCCCGCAGCCAAATGGGCTAGAGCCGAGGACAACAGCAGGTCCTATGCGTCCACAGGCTACGACAGATAATCCAGGGTGCTGAAGTATCGCAGGCTGTCCCAAAGAGTCCTGGGCACTCTCAAGACCTCCTCAGAAAGATTTCCTTGAGCAGCAACCACTTCAGCATGTACCTCACCTGATACCCTTCTCCAGAGAATAAAATTCCTGGGATAAAGACACACATGTCGGTCCAACTTTATGGAAATGGAAACCCAGGCTCAAAAGTTACAACTGTCACGTGGTGGGGGGGGTTGAAAGGCATAGACAGGTCTCCTGGATTATAATGCCAGTGCCAATCCCAGAGCCTACATTTCTAGAGGCAAGAGAGCCTCACACACACTTAGAAAGAACAAAGCCAACAAAATGAGCCAGAGTCAGTCTGGGTGGGCAGGGAACACTGACAGGGCAGGGAGTGGATACACAGGCTTCCTACCATGCCAGAGGCTGTCTGAAGGCTCAGCCAGGAGCAGGGAAGCAGGAGACACTTATCCCACCCAAGAATCAGCAGCTTAGTTAGGCCTGACATCAGTACATAAAAGGCACAAGGACCAGAAGTTCCTTGTTGAACTTGAGGCTTCCACTGCCCCTCCCCAGAGAAGCACTAGCCAGCAGTGGGCAGGTGGGGGTTTCCCACCTGCATTGCCCCCTCTGTGCCCTCCTGGCATGGTCATTCCACTCAAACCTCACCCTTGAAGCGGTCCTGTGTCCCTGCTCAGGCCCTGCAGCAATGACCATACTGTGTCGTCTGTCTACCCTGTGTACATTGCTATCACCACCTGGCTATCCACTCCAGGGACCATGTTCTCACCAGCATTTGGGACTACTGGTCTTTTTAATTTCAGCCTTTCTAGTGTGTATGCAGCAGTATCCCACTGCCTTTCCAGGATGCATTTTCCTAGTGACTAGCAATGCTAAGCATCTTCTCATATGGCTTTCAGTCATTTGTATACATTCTGGTAAGTACAGTTAGCCTTTTGTATCCATGGGTTTCACATCCATAGATTCAACCAACCATGAAACAAAAATATTTGAATAAAAATATCTTTGTGTACTAAACATGTACAGACTTTTCTTGTCACTATTCCTTAAAAAATATAGCCTAGCTATTTACATAGTTGTATTATAATCTAAAGGTTATTGAAAATACATGAATGGGAGTTTCTAAGTTATATGCAGGCATTATACTATTTTAGAGAAGAAATTTGACCATCAGCAGATTTTGGTATCCATAGGAAGTCCCGAAACAAATCCCCTCCAGATAGCAAGAGGCAACTGCATCTCTCTAACCTTTCAGACATCCTGAACAGGTTGTCTGCCCTATAGGATAGCTTGAGTTCTTTGGGAACAGGCTTCCTGGGGGCCTCTCCATTCCCAGCTCCCAAGAGCACCACCTGTGTGAATTACCATGGGAGATGCACCATGAGGTCACCCAAAGGTTCAGGCCTCAGCTCTACCCAGTAGAGATTAGGCCTGGCACACAGCAGGCACTGGATAACTGTGTGTGACTCGAACAGTAAAGACAATGGTCAAGCTTGCGCAGAGCTAGGCAGCAGCAGGCAAGGCTTGTCTCTGGCTGCTCAGGTGTCCTTCACTCACCAGGCCTGCACCTGCTACCATACTCAGAACAAGATTCTGGAACTGCACAAGACTCTAACAGAAGATCCAAAAGGAGCCTCTTCAAGGGAGTTGCTGGCCCACAGGAGTCCAACAGGTAGGGACCACCCAGCACTATGACCAAGGCAACCCTGAGAGGCAGCACAGTGACTCTGGAGCCCAGGAAGAAGCCCAAGCTTCTGTTTCCTTGACTGTAAAACACAGACAAAAGCCTACTTTGCAGACCTTTTGCGAGAGTAACTGTGTTAATCTTTTCTTGTTGCTGAGACAAAATACCCAACATCCAAAATTAAAGAAGGAAGAGTTTATTTGGTTTACAGTTTGTAGAGGTTTCAGTCCACAGCTGGCTGGCTCAAAGCAGAGTCGAACAGGACAGAGGGATGTCACAGAGGAGAAACTGTTCATTGCTCACGGAAGACCACAAAAGCAATAGGGAACCTTCGAAGTGTCTTTCTGCCCCTTTTATCTTATCCAAACTACTTAGGGTGGCACTCACAGCCTTAATCCTAAGTGCCCCGATCCTGCCATTGCACCATGAATCAAACCCAGCATCATACACTCTAGATCCAGCCACCTCTGAAAGAGCCTCACTCGCCAAGGACTACATGAGGCTGGGGGGGTGGGGGGGCACCTAGACACAAGCCATCATAGTAACGGATGTAAAGCATCCAACTGAGCAGCCTACAGGAATGACAGCTAATGCCAGGCCACAGCTAATTTCCCCATAACTACATGATTTCAATAAATGATTGGGTCATTGTATCATGCATTATTATTTATAATTACAAATTGCTCTTATTATACACTAAATTTTCAAATATGCTATTAAAAACTGCAAGATGTTCAGGGAAAGATGAGGCTTAACAGACGAGAACAGGAGAGAAGAAAAAAATGGAAATGGAAAAGAGGAAAGTCTGCCGGTGCTACTGTGTGTACCATCCCTTCCATGGAACCTTTACAGCTACGCTGCCTAGTGATCTGCAGAGACCATTGCTACTAAAGGTGACAGTGGCTCCAGAGACTCAGACGCCAAGTCTCAGAGCTGTTAAAAGGCAGGACCAGAACTTATGCTATATACAAACTACTTCGAGATGGGTGGCAATATAGCCAAACCTAAAAGCAAATATAAAGTTTCAAAGTTAATTAAACCAATAAACCTAGCAGAATGTCCTGATGGCCTTTAAGTAGGGACACAAGGCAGCACACTACAGAACTGAACACTTTGCTGCTCCACCTGTTTTATGATGTAAAAGAATCCAGATTTCAAATCAATACTTGGAAAAAAGACATCTGCGGTCCAATGTTCACTGCAACACCTGTCACAACAACCAAGTCATGAAACCAATCACTCTATAGCCACCAACAGATGAGTGGACAAAGAAAACGTGGCTCATATATACGGCGGAATATTTATTTAGCCTCAATGAAGAAAAACATGTCACTCAGTAGAACATGGACGGAGCTGGAGAACACCGTGCCGAGTGAAATACTGCAAGCACAGAAGGACAGCCACCAGGTGTACATACTTGCTGCCATGTGGGATCTAAAGCAACAGAACCCAGGAGGCAGAGGACAGAGCAGAGGCCACCAGAGATTGGGCGTGGAATGCAAGATGCAAATCAAAGGTACAAAGCCTCGATTAAACAGGGGAATATGTTTTTATTTGTTTCAAAATATACTGCACACTATAATGAATAAAGAATAATGAACAGTGTACATTTTAAAATCACTAAAATTAAATTTCAAATGTTCTTACCGTAAAAAGACATATTTGCTGTGATACTTAAGTTAATTACCTTAGTATAATCCATATATTAATAAATCACAATACTTTGCATGCCCTAAAATATACAGCTATAATTTGTCAATTTATAATTTTTTTTAATTTTAAAAGAAATTCAGTTACCCATCTTAAAATTCCTGTTAATATGCTAAGCATTATCTTTTTATAATCAAACTCAGTGATCTATATATGTTCCCTAAAAAAAAGTGACAACTTCAAATCTGCAATATCTGTTTAAAATGTCTATTTTGTTTCACTTCCAAATGATTTTTTCCTCTCTTAAAAAATTAATAATCAAATTCTAGCCCACTTTTTGATCTCTAAAAAGCATGTAGGTGACAAAGCACTAAGCTGCACACTGGAGAGACGGGGTCCCGTAAGAAAGGGACAAATACATTCTGCATATGAAACCAGCCTCCTCAGCAGAGGAGCGGACTTAAGTCGACTGAGGTTCCAAGGGCCACAGGCCATCAGGGGTCAGAACCCCATGAGGAGCAGATCTCTGCACCCTATGCTGTGTCTCCCACCCACCAAGCTGCTGCCTGCCTGGGGGGAATTTCAGACAGTGGAAGTTTACTGGGATAAACAGCTGAGAAAAGAAAAACTTAACTGCAGGCAAAATCCCTGAACATAATTTAAATCCACACATCTTGGTGCAGAGGTTTTCAGAGGCAGCACGCATGAAACTATAAAAAGAAATGCAATTAGGGAGAGTCTTTCTAATACATCTAATTTTGACTACCCTGGCCCGAGGCAGCAACTTAATTCTACTTAAGGATAGCTATATTGGAAAAGTCATTACATAAATTATAAGGTTTGGGAAAAAAGAAGCAGACAAGTGACAAGCCGTTGAAAAGAAGGAAACGACCATCCCAGCTAATTCACTACCCAATAGCTGTACCTCACAGGTCTTGATTTACCTTGCCATCCAGTGCGCTGCTTCTCCCAAGCCAACCTGACAGTCAGAACCAGGACGGTCTCTACAGAAACTAGCCGGCCATGAGTTGACAAGAACACATTTTCAAATGATCCTTTCCTATTTGTTACTGCTAGAAATTAAAGTACATATCCTGGCTTTGTTTTAAAAACTGCTAAGATAAATTCCAGACGAGGACAGGTGGCAGGTCATCATTCTAAGAACAAAGGTACTGAACTGAAAAGTCTTTTTTTCCCAGCACTGAGATTGAACCCACAGCCTTTGCACTGAGCTATTCCCCCAGCCTTTTGTTTTTTTTTATTTTGAGAAAGTCACTAAATTGGCTAGGCTGGTCTCAAACTTGCAATCTTCCTGTTTCAGCCTCCCAGACAGCTAGGATTACAGGCCCCACTGAGAAGTCATTACTGTTAAGAAATCATGCCCTGTGTATTCAGGTCTTTTGACCACCACTCTGGTTCTGGGCCCCTCACTCACTCCACTTGCCAAGTTTGCACACTGGTGCATCCGTGATACTGTGGCTAGGGCAAAAGGAAGACTCGCTCTCCTCTCTACTCGTGCCTGGGCTATACAGGATCTCTGCCTGCCTGCAGCCTGAACAAAAAGGGTCAGGAAAGGTGTTTCAGGGCTCGGTCGTGGCATCTGGCTCCACCCTACAGCATTAAAAACATCAATGCTTCTACAGTTGGATGACCAAGCTCTGAGGAACACACTGAGGGGCAGTCCTGGAGGGTAAACCCTGAGGTCATGATTTTTGTGTTCCCAAAAGGCCATCTGAGCTCCAACACGGAAACCAGTCTAAAAGGGGCAGAAGTGACCATCAGCCATTCATTCTTTCCTTAGACACCAATCACACTGAACCCCCTTGATGGACCAGGTACTGTTCAAGGGGATAGAGGCACAAGCCAAGCAGTGTGGATTTTACTTCAAGTCAGGAAAAGCCCATTCTTAACTCATTTATGCCAAAGATTGCAATTTGTTTTTAATTTTCGCATGATGTGCATTATGTTACCTAGAAAGACTCAAGGAACCAGAATGGAAAAATATTATGTTTCACTGTTTACTGCACTTTCAAAACTGGAACACTAGGCGTAAAGGTTCTCAGCTCTGCTGCCTTGACTGTTGTGAATCTGATCTCTATCTACACTGTGACTCTTTAAGTGACCCACAATGAAGGGGACAGCTGGGCAACGAAACGCGTTCGTTCAGTGTCCAAGTGCAGAAACTAGAGGCGTGGACCCAGAGCTCAAGCCAAGAAACTGGTACCACGTGTTAAGGGAAGGTCTGTCACTCTGCTGGTCCATCGGCTGGAGAAGCTGGAGGAGGTAGCCGGTGAGTGTAACTTCTAAGCGAGAGGAACAAGGTCTAGAGGACAAAGTACAACTCGGTTAAGCTTTCACAGCGTTACCCGAAGCTGCGCTACTTCCTCCCAGTTGAGAGGCCCTCAGAGAGACACAAGGAAACTTCTTTCACCATCCCGACCCTTCAAAACGCCCTCGCCAAGTACAAAGGTGTAGTAACCAGAGAAGCTGTCTACTTTACAGGGACGGAACCTGATCCCACGTTCGGCCAGCCCGAGCATACCCAGCCAAAGAGCTGGAAGCACCGGGATTCGAACCTCCCGCCCACAGGAACGACAGCGCTCCGTAGCCGTCGCTGAAGCGCTTCTGGACGCCGCCCGTTGTCCTGGAAACGGCCCGGCGCACGCGCGTACAGCGCCCCTGTCGCTTGCTGTCCCAACAGCTCCCTCTTTCTTTTTCTTTTCCGTTTTTTCTTTTTTTTTTCTTTGGCGGTGGAATATAGCTCGCCATGGAGCATGCCGTCCGCGCGCTCTCCTCCTGGGCCGTGGATCCCTCCGCCTCCCGCGCCCCGCGCGCCGCACCCCGACTCCATTCTGAGAACCGCTTCCCGCGCGCCGCGCCGCGCCACGCCCCACCCCCACCCCGTCCTCGCCCCAACCCCCAGCCCCGCTCACCTGCCGCCCGCGTCTCCATGGCAACGGCCACACCGCGGAGGAAAAAAAAAGCTTCGGGCTCTTCTGGGCCCCCTCCCGTGCCGACCGAGAAGGCAGAGCTGCCCCCTAACGCTTCGCTTTTTATTTTTATTTTTTTAAGAAAAGAGCCGGCGAGGTTATGGCGAATCTGCGGCATCCAACATGGCGGATGGAGTCTTCGCCCTCCTCCCCACGGGGATCCGGCTCCGACGCCTGCGTGTCGACGTCCGCCGCGGGAGCCCTCCCCCAGCGCCGAGGCCACCACTGCGCATGCTCGCGTCCCGACGTTCCGCGGGTCTCCGTTTTGAGCCACGCCCAGGACACGCCGCCGCGAGGCTGGGAGTCTTCCGGGTTCTGCCTGGCACCTGCCGGCCGGGCGGGGAGCGGCTTTCGGGCTTCGTGTCCCGGGGTTGTGCTTTGCTACCGCGGGGCAGCGAGTGCACTTGTCTTGTTTCGGTTGACTGACTTGTCACGGGGTGGTTTCAGCCTGCGCCCCACAAACGCCCTGCAGCGTCTGCGCGCAGAGCGGGAAGCTCCTGCTGGGGAGCCCCGCTGGGCTTCATCGATGCCGTGGGATTGGAGCGGACAGAGCCACTCCTTGTCTTTCGGTCTCTCTTCTTGTGGAAAGTCTTAGTTGAGTGTGAGGCGCCCGCTTTTGCGAGCAGCCACTCTGGGCTGAAATGTAATGACCTGGTCATCATTTTTGAGGTTAAGGTGCCTCAGTCTCCGGCTCAGATAACTTCTCCAAGGGCGCCTGCCTACTATAGTAACCCTCCCACGTCACTGTTTTCCATGTGGTATCTACTCCTGTTTTACTTAATTTATCTTAATCGCTTACCTCTATACGTCCTGCTCACCCCTTGTACCCCAGAAACTAGGACTAAGCCTGATAAAGATGAAGAATAAACTATAACCAGTGGTGACTTTATGGTAACAATAAAGTCATGTTTTTAAAAACTCATTTGCATTTTTAAAAATTAGTCAATTTAGTATACATAATATGGAGACCTGGCAACAATAATAATAATACAAAGGCAGGCTTCAAGTGGTTGACTGTTGAAACACACTGACTTGTTTTCTTGTTTCCCCAGAACTGTTAGTCTTTGCTTGTTCTACGGCTTTTCCTGGAATAACCAGCCCCACCCCACCCCTAGTTGCTGTTCGGTTTGAAACTTTCAGGTGCCCTGAGGCTCTAGCCTGCCTTTGGCCACTGAAGGTCATCCTTGCCTTGATCCCTCTCTCAAGTCCAGGACTTACCTGTTTGCACAGCTTCCACTGAACCTCAAGAGTCCTTCCTGGCATTTCTTTGTTTTCCCAGTGCCTATTGCTTAGTAATATTGAGTGAATACATTTCTTTGCATTGTCACTTAGATTTTAGATTTTAATGTCTTAAAATGCCCCAAGCCAATGAGCTTTAGGAGGCCTCATCCATTTTCTCAGGATCCTTAATCCTGTTCTTAGGAGTCATTACAAGATGTTAGATTTACCATATTATTAAACATATGTTCAAAGATACCTCTTATCCTTTGTTTCATCCTTACAACCTTGTAAGGACAGATGAAAAAAGCAATATGCAGAGAGGTTGCATGGCTATCTGGTACCAAGCAGCAAGACACCAAAGAGAGGAACTCACCTCTCTGTCCTCCATGTTTCCCCCTTTACCACTTCACGCCCCAAAACATCCCCCAGAGTACCCACCAAGCCTTTGAAAAAGCCAGTTCCTGCAATATCATAAAGATCCTGCTATAAGCCCACCACAGCCCACCACATTCTTACATCACGAGGTAGATGGGGGGGGGGGCGGTGCCAGCATCTTTGGTTTGGAAACAAGCTCTCAAACAGCTGCACTGATGAGCTTTTCCTTTAGAACTATAAATATTTACAATAATCACGGTTATGCCATGCATTGATTTCTGTCAGGAAATTAGAGTTGTTCTGGGTTGCTGACAGTATCGGTTTTGTGCTGGGTTGCCTTTCTTACAGCAGCATGTTATTTATTGATTAGCAGATGGATTGATTGCTCTTGAATGTTGTGACCAAAATGAATATTGGAAATAAAGCAATTTGAAAATTTGTCTCAAAAGCCAATTACTTGAGAATCTTACAGCCAAATCAGAAGCAGAAATTATGGACTGTGAGAGATGGCCGTGGGTTATTTGGGTAGTTATGATTTTCTCCAATACTCCCACAGCCTCACCTTCTTTAATCCACTCCTGTTTCAGAGTTACTGTGCATTGTTACTACTGCAAACTGACCTTGTGCGGGCAAGTGGAGATGACTAACAGAAGGGGTCTTGCTATGGGAGTCCAGACTTGTAAGTGGAAAGTCCACACAGGCTCATCCATCAACCTGTTGTATGATTTGAACATTTTCAGTCAGCACTTGCCTTCTTTCCATTTGTGAGTAATATTTTTAAATGCCTTCCATTAATGAGGAAGCAGTAGTGGAAGTAAATGTAAGTCACTCAGAATTTTAGAATTAATGGCATCCTGCTTTATGATGGTTCCTAGAAGACATCAGCTTCCAAGCTAACCCACTGGCATCAGCTTTGCAAAGCTAGCACATGAGTGAACTTGTGACAGTCAATGTATGGGCATTTAGTTATATAAGAAATATGGTTAATTTGCATAATTGAATGTATTTGTGTCAGTAATTGTATAATTATAAAGCTATATGGTAAATTCATTTACATGAAAACAATAAAAATTATATACGTAATTTTCTAAGATGTTATCTTAGAAGCCAAGAGGTTAAACCATAGGGACTTTCCAGTTATACTGAAATGCTAATGATGCATAATAAAGTTCATTATAAACTGAAGCACAGTCCTCAGGGGTGTGAAGTTGGCAAAGACCTGCTCCTAAGTCCTGTTGACAGAGCAGTTGAGCTTGACTAGTAGCAAACACCTGCTTCCATTGCAGTCACCATGAAGGATTTTGTGTTCTAGCTACGAAGCCATCAGTCACTAACCCACAGGCTGTGATTTTAATGCTCCTGAAAAGGAGGAAATCTTTCTTCCTGTGGGTCCAATAAGAGAAGTCCTGGAAAAGTACAAAAATAAGTTTTACAGAGATAAAGAACCTAGTCGTATCAGTAGTAAAACGCTGCTTACAAATAGGCTTAAGTGTGCAGAAAGTAAAAAGTTACAAAGGTGAGTGAAGCATTAATAAAAGTTACATCACACTCAGTTGTATCAAAACAATATGTGTAAAGATTTGTCATGTTTAATTTTTTTGATCATCAGTTGAGGGGAAAAGTGACCGGATTTATAACTATAGCAAAAAAGACTTTAAATAAGCCATGGGGGAAAAGGGAGAGGGTGGTCCTAGATCCCAGCATGTGCCCAAGGATTCTGCTGAATACAGGTCAGCAGACTTCGAGCATCTCAGGCCTGTGAGAAGTAGTTGACTGCTTTTCATCCAACAGTGAACTCAAAGGTCAAGTGCCATGGTGGTGGCATCAGCCTTCCTCTCTTAGACTTACACACATGCTTCATGTCAAACCAGACAAGCTGCCCTTCACCTGACATCTTACCATTTCCCAGAAATGCCAGGCCTTGATACCACTTTGAGCCTTTGCATGCATTGAGCACATTTGTCACCTGCTGGACTCCTTTACAACCTTCAAAACCCAAACCGAATTCCCCATGCTCTTTAAGCCCTTATCTCCCAGGGTTTTAATGACTCTCTCACCCCACCCCTTTCCTTCATTATTACATAGCATGTAAGAATACTACATATGCCATACCTGTTAATACATCCGTGTTTCTTGTAGACCAGGAGGCTCCCATGGGCCAGCAACAGTGACCAACTTTCTTCTCTACGCTCTCTTCCCAGCTGTCCTGAGCCCATGTGATTGAAAAAGTTGGTAGGGAACTGACAGCTTAGTGTAAGGGAACAAAAGAGCCATCAGCACGTTAGCAGAATAATGGGGGGAATCCGGTCTGAGGGGTCAGCTCATTCCTTAGGCATCTGTGGAGTGCCTGCCAAGTGGCAGCAACATGCAAGCGTAGCCGCAGCATGCGTCCTGCATTCCATAACCCAAAAGCGGGAACGACGCACAGGAAGGTGAGTGGGATACAGTCCACTGTGTACAGGTGAGCTGAGCAAGGGGGACGCCCCTCGGCTGGAGAGCTGGAGAGGGCAGTTCCTCAACACTCAGAGAATGTGCAACGTCCAGCAGGGAGAGGAACAGCCTGGACTAAGCACAGAGGCAGAGATGGCGTGCCAGGCACAGGAGAGAGGCAAGAGTATAAAAAACAGATCGCCCATGGCACCTAACACAGACACTCCCTGGCCAACACTATTCATGTGGCTGTTTGAGTTGTCACCTCCAGCCTGCAATGAGAAGCAGTGATGACTTCTACAGAATCTCTGTTCCCTGGCCAGTCTCCTGGGGACTAGCTGCTACACTCTTGAGACAGCTGCTTGGATCACGAGACACATCACTGCTGGCCCAAGAGACAAATGCTTCCAGAACATGCCGCTTCATGTGCCTAAAGATGACTTCAGCATGTGCAGAGACCCCACCTCCCACTTCACAAAAAAAGAAGGGGAGGGGAGGGCACTGGCTTAAGGCTGTATGTCAAGGTGAGCACTGAGTGACAGCAGGAGTTAGGTGCCTGGGGAACCAGGACCTCAGAGGACCCCATCCCTGACCTCCAGGGCCCTACAGCCTGTGTCTCCCAAACTGACGCGCTGAAGCCTGAGCCCTACACTCAATGGAACTGACTTGGAAGAGAAGGGTGCAGAGTGGTAATATAGATAAAAAGAGGTCACCTGTGCAAGACCTAACCAAAGGTGACTGTCATTCTTTCTTTTTGATATTTTTGTTTTGATTTTGAGACAGGGTCTCATATGTAGCTCAGGCTGGCCTCAAACTCAGGGCAGTCCTCCTGCCACAGCCTCCCAAGTGCTGGGATTACAGGCATGCTGCAACATGGTAGGCTGGCGGTCTTTTAAGAAGAGTTTAGGACTGTTAGGGAAAAGAAAAAGAAGAAACAGCGGTATGAGCACACTAGGACAGGTTTGTTTCAGAACAAACCTGAGAGGCAATGAATGCCCAGTTCGGGCACCCAGTCAGTGGGATTTCTTTATGGCAAATACTGCTCAAACCTGAGGAAGAGACGTGAACACTGCTCATTAGATTCCAGGCTAGCGGAGATTCTGATGGCGGTAACTGGTCATTGCTGTGCTCACCATTGCCCTGCATGCCTCAGGCCGGCCTCTTGTTACACTGCAGGGCAGCTCCTCAGCAGTCAGGCCCTCAGAAAAGTAGATGGCACCTCAACGGGGTCATCTACGAATGGGCACTCTTTTTCTTTGTTGTTTTTTTTTTTTTCTTAAGAAAAGGATTCTTATCTAAGTAAAAGGAAGTCAAAGGGAAACAATGCACTACTCAGTGCCTTCTTCCCACCCCAGGCCCGCAAAAGCAATGCTTGGAGTTGCGTCCCAAACCCAGAATGGCACCTGCAGAGAGAAGGCCAGCTTAAGCAATATGCATTACTGGCCCTTTGTAACCCATCAAAAAAGGAGCCTGAGGGGTACATGTCTGAACTCTGCTCTGCTCCCAGATTCCTGGTATCCTACCAGTCTCCCTTGGCTGCCCCTTTACTGTTTTGGGAGAAGGACTGTGACCATGGGGCCAGACCCTGGGGATCAGGCATCTTCCTCACCTAATGCACAAAGAATAACCCCAATGCAGATTTCAACCTGTTAGAGAAGTAGCCAGGCAAAACCCTCATCAGAAGCACATTATAAAGTTCCTAAAGTACCTGACAAGGACAAAAATGTTCTGCCTTAAAAAGTGGCCATGCAAATTTCAGTTACCACCAGTTGTTTAGAAATGGAGTCTCACCTAAAAGACACAGTCAATTTTCTGGTTCATTGTGCTGCATCAAGCTATCCAAGTGGACAGAAACCTGCAGGGCTGCTTATGCACATTTACCATCTGACTTTGCCCACCACCATTTCTAGGAGTCAGAGTGGCCTTTTCTCTGTCTGAGTGGACACAAAATCTTCTGCAGCCTTCAGTGAATGTGTTTAGGCTGCCTTCTCCAAAAGGGCTCAGTGGGAGGACAAGTGAAGGAACATTTGTGTGTCCAGCATTTTTGGCTGACACAACTCTTCCTTGCGCTAGTGATGGTGTCAGCTGCCCTGAAGATTCCTGAGAATGCCCACTCTCAAGTGAGCGCCAAACCCAGGCAAGAGAAAGCAAAAAGAACAACAAGGACATGAAGTTAACCTGGGGGACCATTAATTAACAGAAGAGCGTAGTCAGTGGCTCATGGGAAAGAATTCCCCTGCTGTGTCAGGGATCAACCCTGCTGGCAGGGACACAGCACAGGGATTCTGAGCACCTGGTGTTTGCTAAACCATATCAGGCTGTATGGGTTGAATGGTAGTAAAACCAACCAATTCCAGCTGGCCTGGGACTTTCTTGTTTTAGCACTGGTCATCCCTTATCCTAGAAATCTCCTTATTTCAATGGGAGATTTGGTTTGGTTTGGTTTGGTTTGGTTTAGTTTTGTTTTGTTTGTTTGTTTGTTTGTTTTGAGACAGGGTCTTGCTATGTAGTTTAGGCTGGCCTAGAACTCCCAGAAGTCCTCCTGCTTCAGCCTCCTGAGTCCTGGGATTACAGGCCTGTGCCACCACACCCAGCTCCAGAGGGTTATTGTATTAGCCATAGTGTCTGCTGGTGAGGTCACTAAGTACAGGTCTGAGGTCCTCATGGGGATGCTGTCTGTGCAGAGGCAGGGACCATGAGGGAATTTGTCACACTCACCAGCAAGAGCCTCCTCCCATTACTGGCCGGTGCCCACAAGCTCCTCTGCATCCTGGCTCTCCTCTGCCTGTGTTGGTCATCAACCCAAACCCTGCTTCCGTCTCTGCAGGCTCCTTAGAGGACTTTATTGCTCTCTTGCTGGAGAACACAGTCACTTATTTTTCCTTCCCCTGTTCCTCTTTGCTTGGCTAATATTTCTCCCTTCCCAGATCTTTCTTTGAAAGTCACCTATTCAGTTAGAACAGGTGGACTAGCTGAGGCCACTGTCCTGTGTGTTTGCTGGGCATGCTCTGCTGCCTGTCCAGCATAGTGTAGTCAATTTGCATAATGAAAGCGAAAACTGAAAACTGAATACTCCTTCAGGGCACAAGTTCAAGTGCCCAGCAGAAAGTGGGCCTTCCATAAATTTTGAACAAATTGAAGGACTAGACAGCAGTTAAAACAGTATGGGTTGGGTTAGCTGTAATCCCTTTTTTGAGATGCTAATCAAGTCATGTACAGCTGTCACCTTGGTCTGTGTCTCTGTGTCCTGGATCAACAAGAAAGCCTGGCCTTCATCTGTCTACTTTGATGCCAGGCCAGGGAGGAAAGAAGCAGGCTGTTTCTAAGGCAGAGGAAAGGTCTGGGTTACTACTGTGTCCACCACTACTTTGCCCCCTCTTTCCTGCTGACCATCCAGAGACTCTCCCTCCCCTCCTCTGCCAAAGGTGTCCTTGTCTGGGACCCCACAGATTCTGAAGTATAAAACCAAATTAAAAACACTACAACAAAAATGTAAGTACTATTTATTTTTCAAGCTGTAAATCACAAATCCAGCCAATTTTATAACTCCAAAATGCATAGTTTTGATTGTTGATGTTTTTAGAACACAACTAGAAATGAAAGCTATCCATCAACATTAGGGATCAACAATGCTTTTTTCTGCAATGAGCCCATTAGCAAATATTTTCAGTGTCACAGTCCACAAGGTGTCTGCTGAGACTGCTCCACTATTCCCTGTGGAAGCAGCCACTGTGTGAACGAATTGATGTGGCTATGTTCCAACACAACTTTACCTACAAAAAATAGGTAGCAAGTAGGATTTGGCACTATGTAGGATTTGGCAAGTAGGATTTTAGCACTATGGGCCAAGAAAATGGGGTGGCTGGGCACCAGTATTGAGCAGATACCTTGAGCCAGGCATGGTAATGTGTCCTGAGCAGGAAACACCTCAAATGTACCTCAACTGTGTGGACTACTTGTGATGCAACTCTACTAAAACAGTTTCAAAATTCCAATATTAAAGTTTATTTAATTATAAAGTGTTTTTCCTAAAGCCAAGCCAAAGCCAGCTGAGTGGTCAGCCACAGGCAGCCTTCCACAGTCCCAGGGAAGAAGAGGAGGGTGAGCAAGGCTCTCCTGGCAGTTACTGCCAGGCCGCACAAACAAGGACAGCAAGCCTCAAATGGGGTTGGGCCAGTGCACAGAGAAACAGGTAGGCAAACTTTTCCTGAATGTCTACATGGTCCTGCTTTATGGCCCTTAAACATTTACTAAATCAGGAAAGGCGTGCACACAGACTCCCCAGGAACCCAGCCGCAGGCTTAGCTCTTCTGGCAGCAAAATCCCCTGCTTCACTGCAGATCATGGTTCACAGGGTATGAGGGCGCGTGGCTCCCTGCGCTTTACTTCCATTGTGCCAATGCAAGTGAGCCTGCGGGAGGTAGATACCCCTGCCAGTATATCAAGCCACTCCCGCTAGGGAAAAATTAGCCAGTGATCTAATAAAAGGTTTCATTGCTTATAACAGCATCCTAAAGTTTGCATTCCCTAGCAAGGTTTTCAATTATTAAAATTTTAGGGCTTCTGTTAAAATCAACACCCTCACACACACACATCAGGATGCTAGTGATAATATATTTTAAAGTAACTTTATATGACATATCTTTCTTATGTTTTATTGAATTTGTGATTTTTAAAATTAATTCCACTTTACAGTTATTTACTCTGAATTTTTAAAAATGGTTACAAGTAAAATTTTTATTTTATTGATTTTTATTAAAATTTATTTTTAATTTTGAAATTTTAGAAATCAATTATATACTTATTATCATATTCAAAAGTTTGAAACAATCCTTAAATATTCTTCTTAGGAGAACTGCACTGTAAGAAAACACATGTAATCTAGTAAATAGTTTTACCCTAGCTGATCCCTAGTTATCTGTAATTCATAGACATGTTCAGTCTAACCACAGGAGATGAGCTAATTCATACAGTCTTTCCATGAAGAAAATTCAGGACATAAGCTTAACCAAAATGTGTGATATGTGGAAAATTACTGAAAGAAAAAGACTTTGACATATTTCAAGGCTTTATCTGCATGAACATGAAATGTGCATTTAACAGTTTTAGTGAAGGATTTGTGTGGGTCAATTCACAAAGTAGTAGATAGACAACTTGTTTTTACCAAATGCAATAGTCAAGATGGTAGCATTAATTTATATGGATAACA
Organism: Hydrochoerus hydrochaeris; assembly: GCA_004027455.1. Taxonomy (NCBI): domain Eukaryota; kingdom Metazoa; phylum Chordata; class Mammalia; order Rodentia; family Hydrochaeridae; genus Hydrochoerus; species Hydrochoerus hydrochaeris. Next base: position 115,876 of record PVLA01004834.1, read on the forward strand.
ACACATTTATGTTGTATGAAGAGCAATCTAAGAAAAAAAAAAACAGGTGCAAAAGTGAGCCTTTGCTGCATGTATTCTTGCCCAACATTCAGTGGCATGAAACAATAGCCATTCATTACAGGAGCTCCCTGGGGTGCAGATGGGAGTCAGCTGGTGGAGGTGAGGCTCAGCCAAGTTTACTCACGTGGGGCAGGTTGAGTGGGGACATTGCTCTGAACTGGGCTTGGCTGGGTTAGTTCTGCTTCATGTGGCTTCCATTTGCCTGCTGGAGCAGCAAGCCACCCTCACCAGACCCCCCCCCCCTTACATCAGAAGCAAAAAAAATGCAAATAGAAACAACCATTGCTTTTTGAGTCTTTCCTCTTGGCCAAAGCAAGTCACATGGTCAAATGCAAAATAAAGAGGCAGGAAATTTATTCTGCTTTTTTCTAGGGAGAAATCACATGCAAAGTCACATTGGGTGGAGTGAAGACCTAGACCTGTTACGGTTTGGATCTAACATGGCCCCAAAGCCTCGTGTATTTGGAAAGTGATTGGATAACAGGGCTGTGTCACTGGCTTGCTATTATGAACTGGGGTCCAGTCAGAGGAGACAGGTCACGAGGGGGATGGCCTTAGAAGGGTATACCTCCTTTCCTAACTCCTCCCTTTTTTGCTCTGCTTCCTGGTTGCCATGAGGTGAGCAGTTTTCCTGTACCAAGTGCTTCTGCCATCCTGTCCAGCCTGAATCAAGCAACCATGGGCTGAAACATGAGCCAAATAAATCTGGCCTTCTTTAGTTTGTGGGTGTCTCAGCAGTGATAAGAGTGACTAAGACAGGACCCTTACTGCAATCTGCCCACTTACAACCCTTTGCCTTCCATAGAGCTGGCTGACTGTGCTTGGATAAATTAATAATTGGGACGATTGTCTTGCTCAACATCTGCATGACCAAATACAGATTTCGTTGTAAGGCAGGCTCAAATTCACATTGTTTTTTTGTTTTGTTTTGTTTTGTTTTGTTTTGTTTTGTTTTGTTTTATCCATATGAGGGCTGTATGACCTTGGAGTGAGCAACTCACTCTGGGTGAAGTTCCAGCCTTCCTGGCCTGCATCTCTTCCTCCTCCTGATGACAGCACCCTGATGACACTTGTTCTCAGCCCTTCTGTAAAGTGGCTGGTAGGGCAAATGAGCCCTGGGATTTCTTCCAGCTCACCATTCTAACACAGTTACCCTGCTCTCAGGCCCTGACTCTGTCCTGCAACTGAAAGTCCTGGAGGCAAAGCTTTCTGGTATCATCATGCTCTTGGGTCACCACTGGGTCACCAGGATAAATCCTGGCTCTGCCCTTACAAGTGGTGCCCTGGGAAAATTCTCAGACTTTCTGTACCTCAGCTTTCCCAGTTATAAAACAAGGATGACAGTGTTCACTACAGGGACTTGTAGTGGGGCTTAAATTAATTAATACCTGAGTGCTGCATTGTCATAAAACAGTCAAAGCCATGTTCCTATTAGACTTTATGGAATTAACATCTCACAAACCTAATTAGTATTTTCCTTTCATCCACCATGCTTTTACCTTTTGACAGTGTTTGAATAAGTTAAATTAGCTCTGTGTGTGCCAAAGTCTAATGTCAGAAAGGTCTGCCACCTGGGTTTGATGACCTGTTCTTTGGTCTTCACATGTTACTTATACTTGTTTCAGGAGAAAGCAGAGAAGGGAGTCTGGCCTGGGCATTATTTGCTACAAATGAGCTCTTCCCTTAGACTGTTGAGGGTGAAACCTGTACTGTTCCAAGCTCCAAAGGGAGCAAAGCCCTGGTCCAAAGTCCCCCAGCCACAGGGCAAAAACAAAGCCCTTTCCTCCCTTCCCCCATTTACCCAGTTACCCTGCAGCCTCCATTGACATTCATTGGCCTTGACATTTCCCATGACTTGTGCCTTTTTAAGATGCATTTGGCACAGTTACAACTTCCCATGGATGCTACAGGGTCCTCTGAGTGCTCCATCCACTCTGCCCCCTCCCAATTCCTGCCTAGACTATGCTTGTTGCTGGAGAGACTTCTATTAGTCTCATCATCCTGAGCTCTTTGTGAAGTTCCTCTAACATGTTCCACACCTGGGAACTGTGTGGTAGAAGTAGAAAATGAATGAGTGTCTGCATCCTCTACTCTCAGCGGCTGCAGAGGAGCAGGCAATAGAAGGCTATTAGGAAGGAAGAAATCTTCAGCTTAGAGATGTACATGGGAATCTCTTCCAGAATCCCCACAATGACACTTAGCAGAGGAATTTGAAGTTAAAATGACACTAAAATTTTTAAATTGAACCTTTTTGTATGATAGATGGGGAACCTAAAGCCCCAAGAGGTCACACATGTTCATCAGGACACTAGGTGACAAAAGTATGCAAATCCATGTATTTTGAAAATTGTTAAAGGGATTAGAAATAAACCAGGCATGGTGGCACATGTCTGTGATCCAGAACTCTGTAAGGCTGAGTGAGGCAGGAGGATCACAAATTCAAGCCCAGCTTGGGCAACTTAGTGACTTAGTGAGACCCTGTTTCAAAATTTTAAAATATTTTGTAAAGAGCTGGGAATGTATCTCAATGTGAAAACCCTGTGTTCAGTCACCAGTAACACACATACATAGGCAGATAGATAGATAGATAGATAGATAGATAGATAGATAGATAGAGCGAGAGCCAGGCTAGAAACATTTGTTTCTTTTCCTGGAAAAGATGGCATTCAGAGGGAATGTGAGCATTGATTTTTTAAATATCTAAAGAGGCCACTACAGAAAAGAGAGCCTTCTAAGCAATGAGAAGATTGCAACGATGAAACAGTTGGCCCTGGAAGCGCTCTGTCACTGGAGCGGTCCGAGCATAAGTACACAAACAGAAATAACTTACAGAAAGAAAAGAAACATCAAAATGAGGACAGGGCACCCAAAGTCACACAATACCCAGTGCCAAAGGGAGCGAGTGGAGCTGTCGGATGCCTCCTTGGGGGAGGGGTACCAGCACAGCCATTTTGCAGAAGCTTCAGCTGACACCGACCCTATGTCCTGGCAATTCCACTTTCAGCAACAGTCTCACATGTGCAAGAATGTTTCACCAAAGACATGCTTGAGATGTTCATAGCTGAGTACACAGAACAGCCCCAGAGTGGAATCTCCCCAGCTGCTCACCAAGAGGACAAGGAATAAATAAATGTCACTGTAGTCACACAGTGGAATAGTACACAGATTTCTTTCTGCAAAGAGCCAGATCGTATTTTCAGCCTTGCAGACCATATGGTTTCCACCTCAACCACTCAACTCTGCCACTGTGGGCCAAAGCAGCCACAGAGGTAGACATAAACAGAAGTAAATGGGATGACTGTTTAAAAAAAAAAAAACTTACAAAAACAGATGGAGTGCACAACGTGTTTAGTTTTTGAAAATTCACTAAGGTGCATGGTCATGATATATGTACTTTCTGAGTATATATACAAAGATTTTCAACTTTTTAAAAAGTTCTTCCATTCAGAGATTAAAAATAAATAGGGGTCACTCAGATATCACTTAATGACTATACCATGCTCCAAGGTAGTAGCAAAGCCGATACTGAAAGGCGGGCTCCCAGGTCCGGGAAGGAAAGGGAGTGATTCCTGATTCGGGCACTCACAACACTCCATGCTCACCATCACTCTCAGAGTATGAACGTTCATGCGGTGTTGTGGATGATGACACTCGGGGTGTGGGTCCCCATGATCATCGGGAAGTCGGCCACAGCAGCAACAACACTGGAGCCCAGGGCTGTCTGATTCAGATCCCCTGTTCTTAAGGTTCCTACACAGGTTTCTGAGGGGAACATGGCATTTCTTTTCTTTTTATTTCCTTTTTCCAGTACTGGAGATTGAACCCAAGGAGTGATGCTCTACATTCGCATCACTTTTTATTTATTTTAGGATGGAGTCTTGATAAGTCACCCAGGCTGGCCTTGAACTTGCCATCCTCCTGCTTTAGCCTCCCAGAGTGCTGTGATTAGTCATGCGCCACCACACCCAGCTACGTGGTGTTTCTTATACACCATATGTGTATAAATTGTAACGTCCATGCTAAGAAATCTGCCCAAGTTTGCTGGCATGAGACATGGTACTTCCACTCTCAGAAGCAAGCATAGGGTGAGGGGCTGGGTAAAAGAGGAAGGGTGAGAACAGGCAATAAGCCTGTGATGCCTCTCCCAGCTGGGGAAGCACACTCAGGTGGAGGACCGTGGTCCTGTGGGCCAGTCCAGAGGGGAGCCAGACACACATGCCTTCTCTCTCCCTGTCACCTGTACCCTGCTGCCAAAACTGGTTGTGAAAAATACCTCTTCATCCAACTAAGAGAATGGTGGAGTGTTTGGTGACATTCTGCTTTTGGGTGTTTAGAGATAATTTTGATGAGTTCTCAATGGTTAAAAATCAGGAGATTTGCACAGTGTGGTCATAGTATGTGGTGAAAGAACATTGCTTAAAATTACAGTGAAAGACATGTTGCATTTGATTGCCTTCAAAATACTCTTTGCTTTGAACACATGTATCCCATCATCCTTGCCTCCTTTTGAAGCGGTTCCGGAAGTTCTCTTTTGTGTCTTTAAGCATGATAAAAATTAAAGGGAATGCTGATGCCAGATGCTATCCCACAGAAAAGCAGACTCATAAAAACCCTGCACTGTATTCTCAATCTACCTTATTCACTGGATCTGGTGTTATGTGATGTGTAGCTCCTCCCACAGTCAAAATGACCATGAAGGATGAACATTTTGAATGGATTCTAGACACTGAAGGAGCCAGGGCAGCATAAATAAAAACATTCATGAAAGGACTTCCAGAACCATTCCATAAAGTGGCAAAAACGATGGAATATGTGTGATTGAAATTAGGGCGATTATTTTGAGAAGGGTTGATTGCAATGGGACGTTACTATAATAAATCATTTATTTAAAATTACACCTCATGGCTGCTCAGTGGCAGAAGTGCTGCAATCTCTTGACTGTCCCTCTCCAGTTTTCTCTATAGATACCTCAGTGTTCCCCTATGTGTCTCATGCCCGGTCAGTCACGCTCCCAGAGCAGCTCAATTCCTGTCCCTAAGCACCTCCTTCCTTTCTGTCCAAGACTGCCTGGTTTACTGGACAAACTATCCTCCTGTCACACTTCTTCCTCCAAGTTCCTCTCAGTTCATGGGTGTGGCCATGAGGTTTAATTAAAAGAGAACACAAGGACTGAGGTCTAACAGACAGTAGGTACTGCATGCGGGCGGGCACTTGGAGGATCAAACCCTACCTAGACACCTTAAACTGTCAGAGTGCTCAACCTTGTCATAGGATGGGAACGGCCTCTCTCTGCTGCTCCTGTCACACTGGGCTCCTGTTACATCGAGCTAATCTCACCTGGTCCGATTGCCCCTTCTACTTTAGCCTGCGCCAGAACTACTGTGTGCAGTCTTTATTTTCAGGAAGAAGTTTGAGTTAAGAAACTTTTCTGAATCTCCAGGCCCCCGCAGAATGCCTGTGCCCTCTATCTTACTGGTGTTTTCCTTTTAGTAAGTTGACCATGGATCACGCAGTAATGAGCCCCCCGCCCCAAGGTTTATAAAGCAAGTATGTGCCAGAGCCCATGCAGGGAGCTAGTCCTCCTCAGCTGGATGGAGAAGAAGATCTGTGGGGCAGTGCATCAAGACAGGAGGACAGAAGTGGGCATGGTGCCTGATCTGCACAGAAGGGAGCAGCAGAACCCATCCCCAGAATTAGGGTTGGCAGCCAGCGAAGCTGAAACTTGAGCCCAATCCTCCAGATCAAAGAGATCCTTAGCTGGGGGAGCAGGAAACCCCAACAGAGGGCATAGCACGGGCAAATGTGAAAGAACATGCTGCGTCCAGGCAAAGGCTAGTGACTGCGGCTGCTGCCATGTAGCTGCTGCCTGGACAGAGAGATGGTTTCTGACTGAGAAGGAGCGAGCTTGTGCAGCCAGAGCAGGGGGGGAGGGGAGCCATGACCCAATCCTCTTATCAGCTCAGTCAGCTCAGCCCCTGACTCCAGGATTTTCTGCTCTGTCCTCCATTTGATCAGCAGCTCAGCAGCCAGGGACAGTGAACCACACCTGCTGTTTGTTCTGTCCTTGCCATGTGCTGGCAGCAGTGAGGTCATGTGAGTGCAAGTGTCTGCTTGTCACCTGTTCCTACTGGATGACTGATTAGAGAAGGCTGTCTAATGTCTGAGCTCTCAAATACAGTATTGTCATGAGCTGGGCTTTTTTGATCTTCCTGTGACAACACTGGAAAGATTTTTAGAGCAAAGTTTTTGTTTGTTTTTTAATCTGGGTGTGGATGATAGGGATGTTTTTCCTAGGGAAGGTCTCCCAAGCTTTCATCAAAGCCTTTAAGGGTTGTGTGAGCCTTTACCTTGGAGCAGTCTCCAAACAAGCCCTTTGTAGGGGTCCACAACCTCTTCCCCAAGGAACATGAAACCGGGTGCAGAAAACAGAGGTAGCCACCACTGATCCATGTCGAGCTGCATGAAGGCTACTTCCTGCAACTCGAAATAGAGCAAAAGTTGTGATTTGGGCCAGAACTTGCCTAGGTAGTTTTTCCGTTATAATAGCCATTCTAATTGGCTTCTTTGGAAGCATTTGCATGTATGCTTTCATATTTGATTCCCTTTTTACTTACCAATGGGATTCTCACACTTTAGTCGGGAAGTGAAATTCTGAGGAACTAGTGTAAAGGGAGGGTTTTAACTGTTATAAAATGAAATCAACATATCACTGTGAGGTGTCTGACAGCGTGTATGTGTATGACAAGCTTGTACTTCACTACAGCCTTACTATGGTGCTCTTGTCAGAGTAAGGCAGCCACCAAGATCTCATGGGCTTAGAACATATTTTTCACTAATTCTGGGGTTACGCCAAATACAAAAGAAGTCAGGATCTTTAAAAAGTAAAAATAATAAAATCCCATATAACACAATTGAATATACCGCCAATAAATCCAGCACTAATAAATGTACTGAATGTCCACTTCAGGAAGCAAGACGACGGCTCCAAAGAGCTGAGCAGGAAGGTTAAGGCCCAACCTGCCCTGGGAAGAAACAAGAGTCCAAGCCTAAAAAGAGGTTGAGGAGAAGGACAAGGACAGCAAGGCTCGGTAGATCCCAGGTCCTGGAACTGAAGTCCACTGATAGGGTGACAGGCAGTAGCTGAAGAGCCCGCTCCAGACCCTGGTTACTAAAATGGAGTATCATAGGGAGGGAAAGTAAAGGAGTGAAGAAGGGGTGAGGGTGGAGAAGAAATCAAAATGTCCACACCTTATTATTTATCTTCTCTCATATATGGTTTCTCCCTTCTCATAGCGACGTAGGCATTCACTCACAGGGCTCCACCTGATGACCTTGCCCAGTGATCTGAAGTCCAGGCCACAGTCAGATTAATCTTAATACATCACAATGGGGATAAAATTTCAACACATGAACCTACATGGGAGACACTTCAACCACAGCAGACATGCAATGAAAAGTGAACACATTCTGAGGGAACTATGCAGGAGACAGAGTGTAGGGGAGGTTTTTAGCACCCCACTCTTCCAGTGCAGAAACTTGCATGTGCGCACCTGGTTGCTTGCTCTGGTCACTGGAGTCCACCTGCCCTGCTGGCTGGCAGTGAAGAGGTACGATGTCCCCCTGAGAAGCTACCAAGCTATGAATGAGTATCAATACCTAACTTTTCCATACCATGAATGAGCTAATTTGGAGGTGAGTTTCACCCTGTTTCTCAGAATTTCCCAGCAAGGTGGAGGGCCAGTTGTCCCCATGATAACATGCTTACTTTTCTGATTCCTTGCTTTCTAAATCCCTGCTCCAAACTATACTTCCTAGCATTAGTTGTCATAAACCCCTAGCACTCATATACTTCATGACTTGGGGAAATGCACTGTACGATGCAAGCTGGAAAAGTGGTGAACTGAGCTCTTGAAAGCCTGACACTCTGATAGGTAAGTGGAAGGAGTCAGAAGTCCCATCACCACTAGAAGAGGGATGAACACAGTTCTTAGAGTATGGTCTTGTAACTAGCGCAGGACTCTGAACAATTTGTTAAAGGTTCACTGACAGAACGTGTCAGTGAGCATTAATCTACAACAGATTAGAAATTAAACAAAGCAAACACAGCTTCATTACAGATGATTGGGAAGCATTACTGTGGAACACCTAGTTCCCTTCCTAACCACGTGGTGACTTCTGTTTGTTGTATCCAAAAGCTAATAAGAGGTGCTTTGTCCCCAGATTTTTCCAGGATAGGTCAACCGAGCAGAAAAACAAAGCATCAAGGCCCCTCACATGGAATTTAGCCTCAGGCTTCCGGAACCAAGAGCTGTTCTGGCTTTTGGAATGATCCCTGCCTTCCACTTCATAAGAGCAAAGAGTTCACATGCCTGCTCCTCAGGAGGGCCAGGAAGCTACCTTGGCACGACCTATTAATTACCCTTAGTTCAGCCGAGCTCCCACAGGCTAATTAATAAAACAATGTTGGGTAACAAATAACATCAGATGTAAAGGGCTATGGTATTTTAATCCAACTGGTTAACACGATCTGGAATACATTTTTAAGGATAGGCTAGAAAGTCATTAAACTGGATGTGCAAACTTTCTTCCTCTATGGAAATCTACTTAGCCTGGGACCTTAAAAATGGCCAGTGCTCAAAACAGTTTTAAGTGAATAATTGAAATATATTTAACATTCAGAAACCAACCTCTATTGACCATTTCCCATAGAAATTCACACATGTCCAAGTTCTTGTCACAAAATTCAGCCCCAACTTGTTCTTTCATCTCATTTGCTTTCCATCTTCCATAGACAACATTTCTTGAAGAATAACTGTCTACCCTTATTTTATCACATATTTACCCCTTCAAATTCCTCACTCTGGCTTCTGTCCCAATGCTCCTCTGAAACTGCTCTGGCCAAGGTCTCCCACCATCTTGTTGTCCAGTCAATTAAGCACCTCCGAGATCCTGTGTTGTACTTGCCTTCCCTGCAGTGTGTGGTATTTCCCAGTGTTGCTGCAGCCTTACTCTGTTCCTTGGCTCCCATGGCACCACAGAATTCTCTTTCCTTCTTCCCCTTGGACTGCTCCATCTCAGTTGGCTTTATCAGTCTGTTCTTTTCTGGCTGAAATAAAGCTATTTCTTAGCATTCTTCCCTACATCTCATTCTCAACACACACACTCTTTCCCAAGGTAATGGAAACATTTACTGTTGGATTCAATTACCATTTGCATTACACAGGATTCTCCACTGGAGCAGAATCAATAGATTATACGAGGGAATGCATTATATTGTCTTACACAGTCAGGGTTGAATAGTCCCACAATGGCCAGTGGCAAGCTGGAAAGGTTGGGAAACTGGTAGCTATTCTGTCCAAAGCCCTGGAATCCTTAGAACAGGAGAGACCCATGACACAGCCCCAGCCTCAGGCTGAACACCTGCAAGTCCTCCTGAAAGTCACTGGTACAAGTCCACATGCAGGGCTGGAGAATCTGGACTCTGCAGTGTACAGGTGATAGCAGAAACCAAAAAGGTACCTGCCCAAGGAAGGTCAATGTGCACATGCCTGTGTGTTTTCCATTTCTGTTTTCATTCTACTCAGGGCCCAGCTGCCTGTGTTCAGAACAAGTTTATTCTCTGACTTATATACCAATCTCCTCTGGAAACACTCTCACAGACACACCCAGAAGTATGCTTTGCCAAGATTCTAGGCATTTCTCAATCCAAACAAGTTGAATATAAAAATTAACCATTCCAGCATTTTTATGCCAGTAGGAAATTCTCTTGTACTTCAAATCCCTTCCTTCAGGGAGAATTAAGTATCTTTTAAAGGTTCACCTGACTTGAACAGGCCCATCCTGAATAATTTCCATTTAACTCAAAACCAACTGATGGGGGACTGAGTTATATCCATAAAATCTCTTCACCCTTTTATAAAATCATAGAGATGAAACCCACTTATTTGGTCCTGTCTTCATTCAAGGAAAGGGAATGATACAGACTTTGTATACCAGGAGCTGAGAATCCCAGAATTCTACTTCCCATGTTTTACTGTTTCAGCTCCCCATGGCATGAATTATGCAATGGCCTGGTGTCAGCTGCCCTATTCTTCATGTCTGCTGGTGGGACTCAGGAATAGCTAAACCAGTCTGATGCACTACACCTATGAATACCAAAAGATTCTGCCCTGAGTCTACAGTGGAGGGAATACCTCAGAAAGGAGAAAAGGCAGATAGGGTAAGAGTTGTATTTGAACTTTATTACTTTCTCCATGACAGAAAAGGAAGAAATAGGTAGTGCTAAGGTTTAGTTCTAAAATGTCTCTGCAAAGTTTCATGTGTGCAAAATGTGATTGTATCACAAGGGTACTATACTCATGAGTTCATCTATTGATGAGTTCAGTAGCTAACTGTGCTGTCAGGAGGTGGGGCCTGCTTAGACATGATTCAATCAGACAAAGGTATGATCTAGTAAAGTATATTTTTGTTCTGGCTTCTCTCCTGTCTCGGTTTTCTGGTCACCATCCAGTGAGCAGCTTTCTTCCACTATGTCCTCCTACCATTCTGTCTCTGCCTTGAAACCAGAAGACCACAAACTGAACCCACAGAAACACTGAGCCAAAAATAAACATCTCCTCCTTGAAGCTGAAGGTGTTTGGTTTTTTGTCCCAGTAACAAGAAAATTAATATAGGAAGTAATGCTGAAATTAAGACACAATTCTATTTTGCCTAATTAGAGTACCTAAATTATAATATTTACCTGAATTTTCATAGGAACAATCAACATAGACAAATGTGATTTGCAGGCAAAGGAGAGTTTATCAAGTTTTCCCTTCTTGCTGCCTTTCAGGTTTAGGATTCAAGACTTGAATGAAGGGATATCCTTGAAGGTTACCAGTAATAGTTTTCTCTTACTTAATCATTCAAAAAGTCCTATGAAATTAGAATATCACTGTTTTATGCACATTTTTAAAATAAGGAAATGCTCAGTGAGGCTAAGTAACTTACTCAGCACCAAGCTATCTCCAACAGAATGAGAGATGTGCAGACTGAATGCAGGACTGTTGGTTTCAAGGCCTTTTTTGTTGATGACCACTTATGAGGTATCAGATTATTTTCTACCTCAGTCCTTTAAAATATGTTCTTTCTTCTCCATTGGAATCTTTTGTCTAATACAGTATTTTATAAGAAGCTCCTGCCAGATTTTATTGGCCATGACCATAAAGATAGTCTTAGTTTGAAATCAATAATTCTGTGCATTTCACCTTATTCTGCTTTTTTGCAGTACAATGGGAAAGTGACCAAGAAGCCAAGCACTGAAAAGAAATTTCTTTTGAGAGCCATTCTAATATGTAACAGCGGCTCTCACATCCCCTCTAAGGTTGCATCTTCCCATGTCTTCTCATCTCTTCATGGCTTGGTGTCCAGGTTGTTCACAATTCTACTTGCCCTCTGGCCAACCTTTATCATTTTCCTCTCAAAAGGAGAAACCAGAAATTGAAGAGTAGTCTGTTATTTGTAACAGGTACAGAAACACTACAAGACCAACACAATAAATATAGTAAAAGGGCTACTATAGTTATACTAGACACCTGTCTTACTTTTCTCTCTCATTGTTGAGACAAAATACCTGATGCCCAAGTTAGGGAAAGGAAGGTTTATTTCTTACAGGTTGGAGGTTTCAGTACATACTCAGCTGGCTCCAAGGCAGTGTGGTGTGGCAGGGAGTGGGGGGAAACAATCAAGGTGGCCACAAAGAGCAAGGCACATGCAAACTGTCAAGAGAAACAGAAGCCATGCCTTATCCCCCTCCCCTTACACTGTATCCTGGCTCCACCCCTGGGTGAGTGTAAAGCTAGCACCAATCTGAGTGCTAGATTTGGCCATGTCCATGATTGCATGAGACTTGGGGGAGGGCATCTGGCATAATAACCATAACATTCCACCTCTGGTCCCCCAAAGACTCATATATACATATGTGATACATATGTGTGATATATATGTGATACATATATACACATACATATATCCTTTATATAAAAGACATTTAGTCCATCTCCAGGAGTTGCCAAAGTCCTAAAAGTTTCAGCATTGCTGAAAAGTCCAAGTACCAAGTCTCTTCCAAGATCTATGGCAAACTCTTAACTGTAACCCAGGTACAAATGAAACAAGGTGAAACATTTACAAAATGCAAAGGCACAAGATAAACATTTCCATTCCAAACTTACAAACTGGTGAATACAAAGCATTGGAACCAAAGGAAGTCCAGCATCCAGCAGGGTGAACATTAAGTCCTGGAGTTCCATGCTCAGCATCTGAAGCAATCTTTTGCCTGATTAACCAGTCCACTGCCCTTAATCTCAGTCTCAGGCAAAGTCTCTGGGCACAAACAAAACTTTCTGCCAAGGCATAACACACATTACATGGAGTTCAACAACTAATGCAGTCCTTCTTCCCAGCAGAAACTTCCTGAACTTGGTCTTTATCAGCAGGCTTTCTATCAGCTTTCTGATCTCCTGAGCTCTAACCAGCATTTGTCTTACAGAATAGCCTAAGCTGTACCAGCTGTATTCATTTAGGTGACATCTCTGAACCTTTCCAAACTCTTTCCACAAACCATTCCCAAAGGCTCTTGAACCACATGGTCAGGTATAGTCACAGCAAAGACCCCACTCCTGGTACCAAATTCTGTCTTAGTTACTGTTTGCTCTCATTGTTGAGGCAAAATACCTAATGCCTAAAATTAGGGAAAGAAATGTTTATTTCTTACAGTTCTTGGGGGTTTCAGTCCATACCCATTTGGCTCCAAGGCAAAATGACATGGCTGTGGGGCAGCAGTTCATGGAAGTTGCAAACAAAGAGCGTGAATTGCAAAACAGAGAGACACCCCATCTTGCTGCCATTACATTGTATACTGGCTTCCCCCCTAGGTGGGTGTAGCACTCACACCACCAATCCAAGTGCTAGACAACAAACCAATCACAAACACTAGACTCAGCCCTGTCTATGATAACATGAGGCTTAAGTGAAGGCCATCCAAGCACACTATAACAGTATCTAAAATCACATTAATTTTTTAAATGGCCACATCATATCATTGCCTCATGTTTATATTGTAGTTGGCTAAAATTTTAAGTCTTTCTCAGCTAAACTGATGTGAGGCAAGAGCTTCTAGAGAATCCTGCTGCTGAACTTTTTAAAAATCACTTCTTTTTCATCTCTTAGTTGGAATATTTTGACTGTGTGTAAGTCTAAGACTACAATGTGTACTGTATCAATTCTTCCAGCTCTCATTAATGGTACAGTTAGTATGTTTTCTATCTCTAGACAAAGTGAAAATAGAGTTCTTTGAGAGTAACTTAATATGTTTGATAAGATGCCAGTTTTTACAAAATTACTAAGACCTTAATTTACCTGGCATCTGGGCTTTTGGAAATTGAAATATATCTATGACATCTGCATTATTCATGACCCTAGTGATTCCCTTAAAATGAAAACGAGGTTAAAGATAAATAATATTTTACTGCAGAAGCCATCTCAATTCTTAAGTCATTACTAATGACCACAAATCATCCTCTAAAAGTCACAGCCTAATGTTTTTGACAGAGACTAATGCTTGTCTTGCTCTGTTTCATGTTGTTATAATAAAATGACTGAGACTAATTTCTTATAAGGAAAAGATGTTTATTTAGCTCACAGTCTAGAATCAGTTCTGGAAGTCCAAGACATGTCAGCAATATATGGTGAGGGCCTCGAGTGTGGACAGCATCACATGGTATGAATGCTTATAAGAGAAACCAGAGAAGGGGCTACAAAAACTGAACTTGCTTTATAACAGGAATATAAAAGATACTTGTCTGGTGCCCTTCCTATTCCATCTCTTGGTCTGGGGGCATGTTGCATGAGTGTTCACTTAACAACTACACTGAACTGTACAAATACATTTCATGCATTTGTCTGCATAATATATTTTAAACTTGAAAGTACTCAAGAAACTACCAGTACCCTAGATATTTCTGAGACCCAACAATAATGAAATGGGTAGATCTATCTGAACAAACTATACATATTTATTATCAGAAATAAGGTTTTATTCTGTTTTCACTTTTCATTATTTCTGGACTTCATTAAGACCACTTTAAGTAGCTGTCAACTAGCACCAAAGACAAGAGGCACTTCAGATTAACTCAAATCTCCTGTGTTCTACTTAGACCTTAATATGATGATGATGCCCTCATTATAATAAAAAATAGAAACACAAAATTATAGGCCTTAGAAAAAGAGAGGAAAAGGTTACCTTAAAATAAGAACAAAGAAAAACAAGTGGCCTAGATTCCACCACAGCTGACCTATAGGTCCCAGTTTACCCAAATCTGTGCTTCACATTTATAAGGTTATAAATGTATTTCACAAGCTTAGTATATTTGGCTAGATTTTGGAAGTATAGGAGTTGTAAATAACAATGGCTACAAACCTCTTTAATATTTTGCCTTATATTTCTTATCTTCTTTATTTTGTGGTGTGTATCTTCAGTAGGACACTGATCAGAGGTTCAGACTTGCTTCCAACCTCAGAGGAAAATATTTTAAAAATTTATTTATTTAAATTGACAATGAAAACTTGCATGTATCATGTACAATATGTTGTTTTGAAATATATCTATATTGTAGGATTAGCTAAATTGACCTAACTTGCATATGTGGCAAAGGGAAATCTTTAAATATTTTTTCATGGAGTACAAGGTTTGCTGTAGATTTAGGGTTGATATATTTTATCAAATTAAGGAAATTTCTTACTATCTGTAGCCCAAAAGGGATGAATATTACATTTCATCTCATGTCTCCTCTGTATCAATCAATATATTAATTTTTACTTAATGTATGTAAACACTAATTGTCATTTATCAACTTGACTAGAGTAAAAACTTCCTAACAGACTGGCAAAGCACAGTTTTGTGGATGACTACATGTAGCCTCATAAATTAAGGGGGGAAGACTTAGTTCAGATGGAGCTTGGCACCAATTACTAGGCTTGTAGCCTGGACGAAACGAAGAAGTAAAAGGAGAAGGAGGAGGAGGAGGAGAAACGGAAGAAAGAGCAAGAAGAAAGGATACTTGAGTGGCTATGTCCTTGCTGACATCATCTTTGGACATCACTGTCCAGGCCTTCAGCCTTCCAGTGTAGACTCTCAGCAGAGACACCAGTCTCTCACACTGGAGAGACTCTCCAGTGAGCTTCCAGAGTTTGATTTTTGACAGATGCTCCTTGATCCCTCTTGTTCTGTGGTTTTCATCTTCTTAAACTGCATAACTCCTGGATCCTCCAGCCTTCCAGTGCCCAGACAGCCACTGTGGCTTCTTTGGTTTCTGATCCCACAGTCAGCTATCATGGACTCTCTCACCTCTGACCCTGAAAACTTCCCTAATGAATTCCTTTGCAAAGTATATGTATATTTTCCATTGATTATGCTTCTCTAGAAATCCTAAATAGAGTAAAATACTTTAATGTTGTTAATCACATTGGCAGGTTTTCAGAAGACACCTGTTTTTATTCAACATTTGGGAGCACTCCCTTCTCCATATTCTAACATTAATAGTTAACTGTGGCAAGGAAGGGCAGAATAAGGATGGTTTGGACTGAACTAGTTCCAAAAATACTAGACACAATATTAGAACCTCACTGCAGCTAAAAAAGCTCCAGAGAGGCCTGGGGCTAGGGTAGGATTTATGTGGTCTGAAAACAGTGTTTCGACCATGCAGGTATTTGTCAATAGGGAGGTTTGGAATGAGGAGCACAAGACAACATGGTGGAGAATCATAATGGATAATGTGGAGAGCAGAGGTTCTTAGCAGAATCAGAGAGCCCTTGAGAGTACAGGTTCAAGACACTGGTCTGGATGCCTGGGTCAGGGCAGGGCAAAGAGAATTAACAAGAACAAGGCAGAGACCCAGAGCAACTGCTGGAAAAGTGGAGGAACCTGTGACCAAGATAGGGACTCTAGAACCACAGTGACATAGGAGTTATCAGACTAGGGCAACACAGCAGAGTCAGATAAGACTAAGAATGATCCCAAGAAATGTGACTAGGGCTGCTTAAATCTCTCTTGCCTCTGGTCTCAGAGGATAGATTTTGAGGGCTGGAAGCATGGCTGTGTTTGTGGAGATCAAGTGGCAACAAGTGGGGGAATGTAAAAGCAGTGGAATGTGCAAGATGACTGGTCTGCAAGAAAGAGAGACTGCATTGGTCCCAGTCTTCCAGAGAAGGCCGAATCCATTCAAACCTCCATACTAAAGAAGACCGTGACCATACAGAATTTTGGAGCTGGTCTGTTATACAAATATATCCAATTATACAACTTTGATAGTTACATAGCCTAATTATGATCCCTATTTTCCTGGATTCTTCAATTAAGAAGTTTAAAGAATATTTTTGAATGTCTATACAGTATCATCCACTGTGGCACCAAAGACAAGTCTCTAGAAAATTCCTCCATTCTCCCTCTAGTGATTGCAGTCTTTTTCCCTCTGTGAACACCGGTTTTGTTAGGGTACTATAGCCTCCCCACTTGTAGCCAGATGTCTGCCCAGCTGCTCAAAGGACTTTTACTGGGTGTGAGCAAAGCCAGATGACCTTCCAGTTAACTTCTCCCATCAAAGCACTCTCCAGTGAAGGCTCCTTTTCTCCTTTTTCTCTTGCAAATATTGGCTTTGAGAAGAGAATTTGGGAAGTTTATGGGTAGAAGATGGATAATACTTAAGTTTTCTCTGTCATAGTCAAGAGTCAAAAAATAAGAGTGGGGGAATGGATATATGGCCTGTATTACACATAGAGCCTCTTTTATGAATCAGTGTCCCTTTGATTCTAACCGCTTTTGATTTTCCTTTGGTGTTGGCCTTGTGTCTCTTTGGAAGCAGCAGGTCACATTCATTGCACAATTGCAAGCAAAACAGAGATGCTTGATAAATATAGATCATCCAAAATTAGACTCCCAAATCCAAATCTCAGCTCTGAACCGGAATACCTGTTTGACTGTGGCCTTCTCCTCAGAACCAAAGCTTCTAGCCATAGCATTCCTATAAAAATTAAATAAAATAACACAAATGAAAAATTCTTTTCCAGTCCTTACAGGATCACAGCAAGTTCTTTCTCCCTCCATTTCCTCCATAGGAATCTTGACTAGAGGGAGCACAAAAAACAAGGACTGTGTGGTATGATTAAAACACTCAACTGAAAAGGACGACTAAAGGTGACACACATACTCCAGCTTTTATCTCAGCCAGAAAGTAGTGTATTGGGAGATAATTATTTTTCTTTATGCCTTCAAAAATATTGCAATTAATTAAGCTAGGTATGGTAGTATTTTTATAGGAGAAATTATTATTTATTGCTACATTTTCCAGCTACTTAAACAAGAGCATTATTACTCATAATAGGATCATAGATCACCAATGAACCTGCAGATTGTATGCACAAGAGCTGCAGATGGCTGGCCTGCCCCTGTGTTTCTATTCTGGACAGATGAGTCGACAGTGATCAGATGCTCACCTGCACACCCATGAAGCAAGCCAGCTGAGGCAGCCCTGGCAGGTCTCTGCTCTTGAGCCCTGGTCTACCAGTTAGTATGACCTGGGCCTCAGTTAGTCCCATGTCTCCCTTCTGGAGCACTGGAGTGTGATTGCGATTACTTAATTTGAAAATATCCATCTCTCTTAATAATCTAGGAACCAGGAAAACTCTCTTGCACACCAATGCATCACTGTGCCCACTGCTAAGCACACTGGTAACCCAATAGTCTTGAATAAGCTTGAATCCTTGGACGTTTCTTTTTTCTCTCTGTACCTTGGTTTCTTCTAAGTTAAAAGGGTTAAACAACTACTCAGGGCCCCCCCACCAACCTTTGTCATCCATTCTTGCAGGCCTTTGTCACACTTGATTTTGCACATCTCCTGCTGGGATTCCTGCCCACTTCAGGCTGTCAGAGCTGTTTCTGGCATGGTGAGCTCACCCTATTGCTCCTTTGCTGAAACTTTCCCAACCCTAACCTCACTTGGCCAACAGCCAAACTCCTTGGCCCAGCACAGAATTGCTTTTGGGCTCTGGCCTCTGAAAGCCACTTGCTTGTCCACTAACTTCCCTGGTGAGGCACTCCTCGCCCTTGATACATCTTGAACTACATACAGTTCTCCACGTGTCTCTGTTGACCTTTATTGTGCTAAAAAATGAGCACCTTTACAGTGCTGTCTTGAAAAGTAAGAAAGGTACAAATGTAATAAACTCTAAATTACCTACTTAGATATGCATTGCACTATTAATACTGCAAATGGTAAGACTGATGGATTCTGAATGCATAAATTATCTCTTAGGCCTCTATAACAAAATACCATAGTCTGGGTGGCTAAATAATAGGCATTGATTTCTCAGTTCTGGAGTCTGGGAAGCCCAAGGTCAAGGTGCTGGCTGATTTGGTATCAGATAACACCTTACTTCTAGGATGGTAGAGGCTATGTACGTGTTGTGTCCTTACATAGAGAAGAGAGAGAGAAACATACAGAGAGAGAGAGACAGACAGACAGAGAGGAGAGAGAGAGAGAGAAAAGAGAGAGAGAAGAAAAACAGAGATCAAGGGGGAGGGGGAGGAAGCCAGTGTTCTTAAGGTCTCTGGAATCTTTTTACAATCTCGTCATGATTTATTCTAAACATAATGACCTCCCATGGCCTTGTCTCCAAAACTATACATTGTGGGTTAGATTTTACCATATGAATTGGGGCAAGGTGACATAATTCACTTCACAGCACTAAGCAAAAGAGAAGATGGTTGACAATGGTCTTTTGACCATGTGTCCAGCATATGGCTCCAGGACAGAACTATGGTAGGAGAAATTTAATGTCAAAACAAGGTACTCCACACATAAAAAATTACATTTTGTTTTGGTGGAAATGAGAGAAATGGAAAGCCAGGAGTTAGCAGGGAGAGACAAGCAAAATAGAAGGTAATAGAAGTTCAGTAGTTACTACAATTAAATAAATAAATTTATTTTATCTCATCAGTAAAGACAATAATGAGAAAATAGATTCACTGATAACACTGTTGCAAGGTTAGCTGTCAGCTTTAACAGCTACAAAAAATGTTCGCCCTAATGATCTCACTTTTGAGAATTCTTCCTAAGAAAATAATTCAAAGGTCAGGAGAGATATATGTACAAAGACACATTATATTATTTACAATAATAAACTCTGAAATAACTCACATGAGAATAGTTAAATCCTTATTAAATAAAGATTTATTGAATGAACAAACATGTGCTTTTGAATATGAAGCAGTAATTAAAACAGTGGAGTCCAGGCTAAAAAAAAAAAAGAGAAAGAAAAATTGATGATGTACATAAAACAAACAAAATTGCAACTACAAAGTCCTACAACTATATAATACAATCACAAAAGAAAGAAAAAATTAGAAGCAAGTGTGTATTAAAATGACAACAGATAATTTGTCAGAGTGGTGAAATTATGTGCCACCCATGATATGATGTTTAAAAGACATTGCCACTTAAAAATTTTACTAGTTCATGAAAGGCAACCTGGCTAGCTTGTCTGCAGCTACCGCTTTGCAAAGCAGACTTTGTTTGTAGCTAGCCTGAATAAATACTTGGCGTTCAGTGCCACAAGTCACTATCTGGGGTCAATATAATAGAAAGAAGTATTTGTTTTATAATAGAGCATAGGACAGTGCTAACTGGGGGAAGCATGGTAAAGGTGTAAGAGGATCTGAATTGTTAAATGAACTACACACTTCAGGCCAAGGTATCCATTATCTCCTGAATGCAGGATGAGAAGTAGAGCCCTGATGTACAAATAAGCCAAAGGGATCACATGTAGTGAGATTATGGCTGAGCAGAACGGGGCTTACCCTCCCTAATTTACAGCAAACACTGCAAAGAAAGAGAACTAGGTAGTTAGCAACAGTAATGATTGGCTGGATTTTGCCCTCATCTAATAACGTTTGCTGAAGGTTAAGCATGGAATGTTAGATCCACGGGGGACAAAATTTAAAAGGGATAAGTAATCAGGTCAAGGTCAAGCAAGGGAATAGAAACACAGGCTTCTGAGCCATACAGTGTCAAACTCCAGGGTGAGTATGTTCTAGATATGTGTCAATTGTGCATTTCATCCAAGTAATGAGTTTGTGTCATGAGCAAGTCACTCAACCTTGCCCACTAGCATGAGTTCTCTCACCTCTAAAATGGATGGAACATTTCTGATATGTGTGTCTGTGGGTTTGCTGCCCAGTGTCCATTCCCTTCTCCATGCTTTGTGACTGCAGACCCAGGGAACCATCTACTCAGCACTCTTGATCCATGTGCTCCATGTCAGCACTGGCCAATCAGCACATGATAGTTACCAGGGCACAGATACTGAGCCAGGAGGAAGGTGAGCTGCTGCTTCCATCTTGATCAACAATTCAGACTGAGAGGAAGGTCAGGGGCTCTGTCAGGGCTAAGAGATGGAAAATAAAGAGCTCAGGTCTTGGAGACATGTAAGTCCTGCAATCAAGTTATGCCTGAAGCCAGTCTTCCCTGCCTTTCAGCTGTCAAGCTAATAAATTCCTCATTTGTGTTTGTGTTTGTTTGGCTTACGCTAGTCTGTGCACCATTTCTGATTTAGATAGTTGTATTTAACTTCACTAACACCAAATTTCCTACTGAAAAGCAGGAATAAGCACCAAGTGTAGCAACCTGCAGGTGGTAGTCCTTTAACATGTATTGGCTTCTCTCTCTTCCTCATTGGTTCCATTTCTTCTCTCTTTTCTGCACCAAGTTTCCTGCTTCCTTGACAGTATCTTTCCTCTAGTCCTCTTTTCCTGGAAGCACAGATGTAAGAAGTACTCTCTTCCTGGTGGATTCTGCCATGGACTTGGAGATGTGCCTTAGTCCTCTTGCCCCAGGTGTGCACATCTTTGAAACCAGGTCACATTCATGAGGAGACTTCACCTCTGTAATATCCAGGCAGGAAGACAAGGTGTTCTATGACCATGCCTGTTTCCCAAATAAGGAAACAGAAGTTCAGGAATAGGAAATAACTTGGGTACAGCCATTCAGTAAGTCTAGGAACTGGGATGCAAACACAGTGTCATACTTACTCTCTGGCATGTTTCCTCCATTTAAATGAAGATGCCCATATGCCGTGGATTCTGTGGTCCTTCACCCTAAACCCCTCTTCATAGTCTATGTCCCATCCCCTAGATGCCAGGAACCCTGCTAACTGCTGTCTGAGTTGGGACCTCACTAGGAACTGTTGTCAGTGACAGGGACTGCCCCTCCTGAGACTATGCTCCTTCCTCAGGGGATTTCCATACTGAATTTGCTAGCCTCTTTACTTCAATTTGGAGTAAGTGAGGGACCAATACTGCTCAGGGCTTCCTGTAGAGTCCTAAGAAGCTTCCAGGATTGAGAGAGATCCAGATAGAGGGGCGGCTCTGTCCAAACATTCTTGTTGCTGTGCAAGATGTGTATGTATACTACACTGTGGGATCCAGTAGATCTGGAGCTATGTAAAGTCTCTGTGGGAAGTAGTGTTATGTGGAGGCTCTGGGATGGCCGAGACCTCAGTTACAACCACATCATAGATCAGCTTCTCCTATGCATTTCTGCCTTGCTTGCTTCTGTAAAAGGTATTTTCTGAATGCACCTGCACAAACTTCCTGAAATCAACTCTGATTCAGAATCTGTTTGGAAGGATCCTTGTCTAAGGCAACAGGTATGAGAGGTGGTCTTGGAAGCAGACTCTATAGAGAGATTTCAGAGATGTGCTACTCCTTGGGTGGCTGGTAGTTAGGATCATGTCACTAGCAGTGAGTGGAATATAGTACATCATAGTCACCAACCGTAACATAAATGCATCCTTCCCCAGAACTCTTTATTTCCTTGTCCTAATTTTTACAGCACTCACTAATTGATTTACTCGTGTATTTATTTAGCTATGTGAACCTCACTTGCTAGAATATAAGCTCAAGAACAGGGCCTGGCCCATAAAAGTTGCCTCCACAAATATTTGTTGGATGGATGCATAAATGCATCAAATCAACAATCTTTGTAGCAATCATACAAGTCTGACATACACAACTGTATGATTAAGGAAACTGGTGCTTGGGAATGTTCAGAAGCAGGCTATACAGCTAGCTGTTGGCCCTGCCTAGAATTTCTAGTTTCTCAAATCTTTGTTCCAGTTAAACTACACCTGACTTAAGAGTTAGCAAATTGGGCTTTCCACCTTGGATATTTGGAAAATTCCTTGTGTGACCTTGGGTAAACTGGAACATGTGAGTTGCTAACTTTATTCTTACCATGAAAATAAGAACAAAGATTTCCTGAAAATCTTCACAGTCCTCACTTCATTACCTCAGCGTAATTCACTCTTTGAAGTTAATCATTGTTAAAATATTTGCTTTCTGTCTGGGGACAAAGAATGAACAAGAGAGTAATGTAGAGATGCAAAGGCCTCACATTTACCCAGCAAGGTCCACACCAAACTGTGTTTCTCTTGGCAGAGTACCAGGGAATGCTGGTGTTTGGTAGGCAGTGCTGCCCTGCTTTTGCTAGGTCTTTCATCTTGCCTGTAACACTTGGGTCCCCTAAACTTCAAATATTTGTCTAAACATTAAGTGGGATAACATACCTAAGGCAGGATATCACTGTCAATGTACAGATAACTTGGCTATGATGGTTTTAAGCTTTGATGATTGCTGTATGTAGTCCCTATACTGGAAATATTGTTTTATTAGGGAAATATAGTAAATATATGTTCTGTATATTTTAAATATGGAAAATAAATTAGATAAGTGTATAAAGCTGCACAGATTTATTAGAGACAATAAGAATCCAAGCTTGAATCGATCTCACTGACATAACAAGCCCTGCCATCCAAGGACATTACAAGAGTACTCAAATACATCTGATCCACATTTTTTAATCTGAATACCCTTGAAAATAAGTGTGTCACTTGGCATGCATTTAAATAGATCGTATTGGGCTAGAAATCTGATTTTGCTTTTACTTTTTATCACTGAGCTATACTGACCACTCCACGTTCCAAGTCAGACGCTCATCTGCAGCTTCAATAGCTGCATGGTATGACAGAGCCCATCACAGGCTCCCTGACCCTCAGGGACACCCCTGAGCAGAGGAGAAGCAGAGAGCTCTAGGCACTGCTGTAGGAGCGCCAGCTGGCATGGCCGCCTTGGAGAAGGGTCAGATGGGACACTTGGTCACATGCCAGTCTCACATCCTTATGTGGGTATGGGTCATGGAGAAATTTCCTCACTGCAGCATGTAGGGGATCCAAGAGCTAGATCTGGGCAGCAGTGTGATGGAACCAGGATGTGTAGCTCATGAGGGCAAACTGGTAAATTCTCAGGGATTTGGTAAGCTGCCATTACTTAAAATCAAATTATACCAAGTTACAATTAAATTATATTTATATATATAGAACAAAGGTAATATATAAATAAAACACACTGCTTTCTAATCATTTAGTCATTAGATTTTATTATTCCCTGGCTCTTAGGGCCACTGAGATCCACACATCTGGAGAGTGGGACAATGCAGGGTGCTGTGCAACTGCTGCCACCCATCACTCCCTGGTTCCGTGTTCACAGACGTCCTGTTGATAGCTTGAAGTAGGCCACGGTGGGAATAATTACACTGTGGAAACCAGCAAGCCCTACAAATCAGGGCATTCTACTAACCTTGAGAGCTAATTGTTAAACATTTACCAGTTCACTGGAGACTGGTATTAACTGTGCTTTACAAATGAGAAAACGGCTCAGTTGGTTTAAGACACTTGCCAAGAATCATACAACTTGTGACTAGTAGAAATGGGATTGAGACCTTGGTCTGTTCCAGACCCTGTACTTTTACTTTGATAAAAAATTAGCAGTGAGTTATAATGTCTAAACTAGAAAATTCTCTATACCTTCCCACCAACACTGATTGCACTAATGGTTTTTCTTTTATAAAAAAAAAAAAATTGCATTGGCTTCCAGCAACTGAGTATGGTATGAAATTAAGAAATAGCCCAGTTTTCGTAACATCTGCTTACCTACTGGGCTTCATTAACTCCTCGTGGGAGTTAATGACAGGTGCTGTTGCTTACAGCGCATATGAAAAATAAATGAACTCAGCTTTCAAGTTAGTGTTGTGAGGTTATGGAAACTAATCATTAAACATGACAGCTAGGATATTTTAGCTACTGTTTAACTCAGAAAGATGTGTTAATAAATAATGCTATTTGCAGACTGGAGGCTTTGGCCCTGTCACTCTCTGTGTCACAGCCTCTTTGTTTATGTAAGTTACTTCCTAAATTTTACTTGAAATGCAGTCACATTTTCTTATTGTCAAAAATCTTTTTCTCAGTCATTCAACGAGTCACATAAACATAACAAAGATCGCAACGTGAGACCTGAGCGTCTGGGAAAATTACTTCTAATGTGACTTAGTTCAAATATTTTACACAACAAATGCTTTCTTAAATATGTCAGATTGATCGCAGTAATTATTCTACAATGTATATGCCTCTCAAAATATGATGCTGTGTATGTTAAATATATATGATTCTGTTAATTGTGCCCAATAAAGGAAATTATTAAAAATGAACATGAAGAGAACACAAGTTTATATCATTTTATCAGCCTTAATCTCCTAGTCCAGTAAGTGGTCATTTGTAAAGGGGAACTGAAATTAAGGCATACAGATATGGAACTATTGGATTTCCTAGGACAACATTTTCAAAAAAGCATTTTTAATAAGGAAAGTTTTGACATTTTACAAAAGTAGAGCAACAGTATGGCAAACATCTATGTAACCAATACCAAGCAATCACCATTATTAACTCATGGCTAGTCATGATTCATGCAAACCCTCCCCATGCTTGCCTGCCTTAGCAATCCCAGTGCATTTCACTCGTTCAATTTATGCTAAGTGGACACTCTATTCATCTCCTGAGATCTAAAGAGCATTCATGGTCTATATACCCATTTTATGGTACCTGAAATTATTCATTTTATAAATCACACCACTAGTCTTCCAACAATCCCATGAGGTAGAGCACTACCACGCTATCGATTAAGGAACTGAAGCTCAGAGGTTACACTAGAGCTGGGGTTCAAACCCAATCAACCCGGGTTCGGAGGAGACTATGTTTATAATTTTGATACGTAAAGCTCCTTCCCTTCTTTCACTTCTTTTTTCTCCCTCAACTATTCCTGATGAAAGTTATACAAATATGAGAACATATGAGGGCATATCATTAAAATAACACATTTAAAAATATTCCAAACAAGATTATAACTTTTCAAATCAACTTAACCAAGTTTGCACTAACTATATAACTTATGTAAGTTATTGTGTAAGGTAACTAATACAGTGACTGAGTTCCCTACACGCATTAATTTCTCCTTCTACTCTAATAACCACATAAAGTACATTGGTCAGGCACCATTAATAAGACTGATGGATGAATAATGTAACACACAAAAGGATTGTATTTCTTCAGCTGCTCTGGAAATACATGACAATAAAACCCAACCTGGTGACTTCTGAACTTGAGTTCTTTCTTTTAAAAAATATGAGCTTCTTTTTCCCTAGCTAGAAAGGAAGAGCAATGGTGTGAGGTAAAATTACAAAAGTGCCTTATTGAAATGTTAGAAGGAACAATAGGTGTTGACCAATAAAAAAAATAATTACAGTCACATAGGTGTAGAAAGAAGAGCAGTTGGCAGGTGACAGCACATCAGACCTGGTCAGCCGTCTCTAGCCAGGGACTGTTACCACATCTGATTTGAGAGGGCAGGGGCACATACACAGAAGGTCATGCACACTTCACAGATTCTCACACACATCCTCTCACTGCCGCAGATACACATGGGGGATTCTCTGAAACAGAACCAGGGAGTTCAGGAAGTCTATTTTACTTTTTGCTCTGAGGGGTCATATTTATTTGTGTGTTCTAATAATCCCAGCGACATTTATGTACTGCTTTAGAGTTTACAAAATGCTTTCAAATTTCATTGAACCCTCCATATAATACTGAGGTAATGCTAGTAAACTTATTTTAATGAGGAACAAATGAATGTTCAATGTGTCAATAATGTGTCTACGACCTGTGATTTTAGAGGGAAAAATATACAGGATGAAAGAGAGAGGCAAAGAGAGATGGGTTTTAAAGAATTGGTTCACTCAGTTGCATAATTGTGGGGAATGCTAAGTAAAAAAGCCACCAAGAGTGAAGCACAGTCTCAAGCCCAAAATCTACAGGGCAGGCAAGCAGGCTGGAAGCTTAAGGATTTCTGTTACACATTTAGAGATAGAATTTCTTTGTCTCCAGGAAACATCAGGGTTTTTGTTCGTTTGGCTGGTTGGTTCTTGGTTCTTCAGGCATTTAACTGATCAGATGTGTCCCATTCTGTAAGTTAAGTCGACTGACTCTAAATGTTAGTCATATCTACAAACCACCTTTACAGTGACACATACACTAGTCTTACTGAACCACTTAGACCGCAGCCTAACCAAATCAACATGCTAGCCATCGTGAAAAAAGAATTTGAAAATATTCAAATTGCATTAATTACATTTTTAACCTAAGAATAATTTTAGTGAACTAGGAAGAGATGGAAATTTTCTTGATCTGATAAGAATTAATATACAAGCAAGTATAAACTATGATGCTTTTCATGTATTAACTCATTTAATTTTCACATCAGTCTCATGACATAAACATTCAAAGGAAGTTGAAATCAGCGAATGAGTAATGCAGCTGAGAATTAGATCCAGTCTCAAAACCCTGGTGTGGAAGAACTATAGACTGAAAAAGCAAAATCTTAACTAAAGTAGTAGGAATTGTTTCTTTCTCAGGTGTACAAGGTCTAATGGAATCAATCTGTTAATCAGGAGAGTGGATGTTCCCCTCAAGGGAGTCACACTAACGACTCAGCACTAGTTCTGCTCAGCACCACTGCAGGCGTGCTGGGATTTTGGCAGTAGCAGCAGCTAGGACAGCCTGGTGACAGGGAGCTCAGAAAGAGTCATCATTCCTACCACAAGGGCCTCTTTGCGAAGGACCCCACTGAAACATCACAGTTAGAAATTGGCTGATCCACAAGCCATTCCGTCTTCTTGGTTGTTTTGCACTTCTTTGGTAGTATTCATGTCTAGTTAGACAATAATGTAAGCTATGTTGGATGACTCTAAGTTGATCTCTCTGGCTCTTTAGACTTTCTGGTTTCTTCTCTTTCAATCTTGCCTTCTCTATGGCCCAGACCACCCAACCATTCACGATTGCCTCAATGACCATATTTAGCCATGTCCGAGCCATTTATCTCTGGATATAAAGTGGGTTGATTGTAAAATAGCCAACCAGAAAGATTTTCCTTGACCATTGTCCTTATATTTGCAGATAGGCTGCCGTGTGACAACACATATACACTGAGCCAGACTCTATGTTTGTGTCCTCTGTTGGTTGGTCATATGGAGGTAGCAGCAGATCTTAGGACAAACTAAGACTATTCTCCAGCAAAAGGGCCGATACTGATGCTCTTGTTGTTCAGAGGAAACTGGAATTCAAGGCTGTTGAATTTGTCCTTCTAAATAATCTACCCCATGTCTCAAGGTCTAGCGTTTCTTTATCTGGGTCTTGACACTGATACCGGAGACCTGCTAAGACTGCATGTCCTTCATAGTTGGGCTGCATTAACCCAATGGCACTGAGCTCCTGTAGCTGCCCAGAGGGCAGGAGGCAGCACTCTGTGCTTGTGTGAAAACTTTCGGCATTTCTTAGTTTGACAGTTGGCCAACCAGAGCGTGCCACTTTCTTTTCCTCCTACAAGACCAGAATCGAAGCCAGCTTGTACTATGTCCCTTAAAATGAATGTTGACTGCATATTTTTCTGTTATCACTAACACGTAAGCCAATGCTTCATCTTCCTCCACCGTTCTAATTCTCAGAAGCGAACATCCTAGTATTTATGGTTCCTGCATGCCAACAGAGGATAGATACCACACCCCATTCATCAGCAGTAATGAGGTCTTTATCACTGTCTGGTTGGTCCAGTACCAGATTGCATCTGGAAAAGTCTTTTTCTGGGGCCATTTGTGGCACCAAGTGTCTCAGCAAATGCAACAGGGTGGAGAGAAGTGTTTATAAGCAAGGGTTTATTGTGGAGGATGGTCTCAGTGAAAAACGATAGTGTCTGGGAAGAGTAAAACAGGGAAAAGAGGGCAAGCAAATTCATGGGTGGCTTACTGAGCTGATCAGTGCTGAGACGAATCTCTGCTGGGGCTCTCTGATAGTGTGCTGTATAATTGCAAAATTATTTATAGAAATAATTTGAAAGATAGGACAATTTTTGTTGCTGCTGCTAGACTCTTGGGGTGCTTAGAAAATTTAAGATTTTCTGTGTCCTTGGCCATCCGTATGACAAGAGCCTACTTAAATATGTTGAGGGCTGGTTTATTTCTGGTTCCCTCTTACTTTTAGGATATTAACATTTGGGTCTAGAATGGAGGAGCTTACCCACCTTGGAAATTCCATCCTTTGTACCTGTAGCTGCAGAAGGTTAGGAATGTGCATGTCTAAGTTTTAGATCCCTCCTTAGCTTGGCAAATACTATCAAGACAAAAGTGGGCCTATCATTCTATTTTTGCATCTTTTCTCAGATCTCAGCAATTTCTATCTTACTGATTTTAGCAATTATTTTCATATTTGGTCCAGGTTTTTTTTTAACAGGAAGACTAGTCCAAATAAATAGGTCTTCATTATCAAGTTCACAAGAAAGAGAACAGCTTGCTATTATTATTGTCTCCCAAAGCCTGTCTGTAATGGTTAAAATTCTGTGCTAGACTAAGGAACTGTTCACTATACCAATAAAGGTATGATACTTACACACCAAAGCACACATGTTCACTATTTGGGGCAATACAAGAAAGTAAATCAATCAGTAGTCTGGAAGGAAGAAAGAAGATTCTGATTTCAAATGCATCTTGTTACTGCCATCTTCAAAATCACCATAAAACTAGACCAAAAGCTACATCACTTAAAGCATCGTGACTAACAGCATTTGCCAAGCAGCAGTGTTGAGCCTTCCTCTTCCTCTTTGCTATGGACAGCTCCCACTCCATGAGTCCTTTCACTCAGTCATAGGGTTTTTGTCATTGGACTTAATATGTTAAACCACGTTATGTAGTTTTATTGCACTCATCTTAAAAAATAAGAAAAAATGAGTCTTGAAGTAGACAGAACACCCGAGCCCGGCATCTATGACCCAAGTCCAAGTGTTCTTCCAATTCTGCCATTGTACTGCTGTTTGGTCAAAGCACTTCAAAGTCACTCCTCCTCTCCCAGATCAATTTTCCTAAAGTAAAATGAAAAGACCAGACAGCACCACCTCTACCGCTGCACCCTCACCTGACACCCTCTGGAAAATGGCTGGGCCTGGTGCGCTCCTACAGGGGCAGCAGTCCGGTAAAGTGTCATCCAGGGGACGGCCGGTGGGTGGCTCCGTTGGTGGGGAGATTTCTAAGCCTTCTTTCTTACTGTGCCAAGAACCACCCTCCCATCACTTGGAATGGATAAAAATGGTCCCATCACTTGCCTGTGTTCTTTTCCACACTGATTTGTGGAATCTTTCAAGATGCAAAGTGCCACCTGCACATTTAGATAATTACCACAGGATACGGAGA
Source organism: Hydrochoerus hydrochaeris (assembly GCA_004027455.1). Taxonomy (NCBI): domain Eukaryota; kingdom Metazoa; phylum Chordata; class Mammalia; order Rodentia; family Hydrochaeridae; genus Hydrochoerus; species Hydrochoerus hydrochaeris. The sequence continues at coordinate 145,644 of PVLA01004834.1, forward strand.
GGCCTGTGAGTACCCAATAAATTTCATCCCTTAGAAGAATAAGCTTTTCTCAAGCGAATAATTGGAGCTTGGAGAGTAAAATCCTTTCCTATCTTAAGAGTAAAATTGGATATTCTCACTTGAGAATGTAGTGGAAAGAGCCTCTGTGATCAGGAATTGTAGATTTAGTTGAAACCCCTTTGCTACTAATTAACTAGGTGACTTGGGGTAAGTCAGAAACCTAACTAGACTTTAATTTTGCCTATGCAAAAGGAAGATGAAATAAGATGCTGCAAATTCTTTGTGAACTCTTACATTGCTATTCAAATGCAAATATCTTCTAATGACAGAAATCCAGGCACTAAATAGATTAGTGAAGGGAGGAGGCAGAAACCGCAAGTTTGTTCATCTTCTGCAGAGGGGAAAGAACAAGAAAGCTAGAGAAGGCACCACTGCTCTCTGCTTCCTGTAGCATGCTTCCCTCTGTTAACAAGGTTTCTAAAGCACAGGCTTTGGTGTACAGTGACCTCATGGAAAAATACACACTTAAGCCAGATGCACGCATCTGACCTCAGTTATACCACATTCTACATGGGTGGAGGAACTGCCTCTAGAAAACTGATATATGCTTGCGATACACATTATTCACATTCATTTTGGGAAATTGATATATATCATTTTCCATTCCTTTTCTCCCCTTTTCTGCTTGTCTCTTACCCCCTTCACGTTCTTCAAAAATTCTGCTACACTTTTTCTTACAAGCTTTATTTATCCTTTATTTTAGGTTACTCATATAAGAGAAACCATGTGATATTTAATTTTCTGTGTCCAATTTATTTCATTTATCATTATGATCCAAGATTGTTTACCTATAAGAAGGTAATTGTGAAGGCTTTCTGAGTATCTCATAAAAATGTGCTTAACAGCTTTTGGATATGTAGGTGCTCAATAACTACAAGCTCTATTTTTTTCCTCTCATATTGAGGAATTGTTACAATGATAAATTGAATTTTCTCAATTTTTTTTCTTCATTGGGACTTCACTAGGACCCATTAACAGAATTACCTATGAGAAGGAATAACTCAAATAGAAAACCTCCATAGAAGTCTTTGCTCTAGGATAATCATTTGAGAGCAGTAATGTGCCAAATAGGGTATAAAAAGAAGCTTAAACATTATCTAAAAGTGATTTTTCAAACTGTGTTGTGATGGTTAATCTTGATTTTCAACTTGAGGTGACTAGGACATTAGTAAAGCACACTTCGGGATATGCTGGGCTGGTCATGAGGCCTTGCCCTTGGGGACTGTCTCTTCTCCCTGTTCCCCTCCCTTTAAGGGGTTTGTCGATCTTTCTCTGCTTCTCGGCTACCATGAGGTGAGTAACATTTCTCCACCGCACATTTCTACCATGATGTTCCTGTTTTGTAGCTAGCCAACCATGTACTAAACTGCTCGTCAAACTAAACTCCGCCTCCAGTGTGTCAGGTATTCTGTCAGTGACAGACAGCTAACCAATACCCATGTTAACAATAATACACATTAAACAGTACAGCTTCTACTTCTGTTCCTCATTTCATAGACTTTCACCATCTTGTAGCACTAAAATATGTAACAAGTATAACGCTCTTCCTCTCAATGATACAATTTGTCATTTATCTGAAAAAAAAAAAAAGAAAGACAAGTATCACTGGTCTTTTTCTTGCCACCAAATTATCTCCAATTTAACCCCAGAAGAACAATCCAAGGGGTTGTGTCCTTACTTCAGCCTAAATATTTCTAAAACTTAGATGGGTTGTCATTTATAAACCTTTTAAAAATTAATTATTAAAGCCTTTTCCATTAGTCTTTTTTTTTTTTTTTGGCTTTCATGCAGCCATTTTTCTTTCTTTGTGTAACAAGTGAAAAACCACTGCATTAGCTATAAATGCATGGTGGCAGATATGAGGAGATGGCTTATGACTCATGCTGAATTCTGCCCTAGGACCACCTTGGTATGACTGCATTCTGGGAAATGTGTCAGGTTCACTCTAAACCCACAGGCAAATTCCAAACTAGCTGACCATACGAAGAGAAGTCTCATCAGTTCCTCTTATTCCCTTCTCACTTTAAGGTACTGGAATATCTCATTCCCTTGGTTTTTTGGTGAATTCCATCATCAGTCCATCTGTCCATCTACCCATCACCCACCCATCCATCTATTCATCCATCTACCCATCATCACTGATTATCAACCACGTGCCTTATGCTGGAGGTAGAATCCCAAATAAGAAAATAATCACAGACAAACTAAACAGTGCAGTGACTTCTGTCATTAGAAGAATAAAATGAATGCACATTAGTGCATCAGGGCAAATTTTCAGGAAAATACTTAATCAAAGACAATCAAATGCCATCAAGACAGTGACAGGAGGCTGGCGGAGCACACTTAATGGAAGAACAGTATAAGCAAAGGCACAGGATTGCAAAACAGGATACTCTAGAGAACTAAACATGGTTAAGAGACTGACCAGAGTCTGCCCTACAGGATAACAAATAGGGTGACTTCATATTAGTGGTCTTCAAACTGTACACCTCAGATGCTGCCGGGGGAAGTAGGGAAGCAGTTTACCAGCGGAGCTCACATTTGTGTGTTTTACTTATGGCCTTTGTCAAAAATATTTTTGTTCACTCCATCTCTTTGGATTGAATCCAAGGCCTGCGCAAGCTAGCCAAGATCTCTATTATGGAAGCACAACCTCAGCTGTGAAAAGTTGCTTTTTAAATAATAGATTCCAGCCATGTGTGTTGGTGCAGGCCTAAAATCTCTGCACTCAGGAGGCTGAGCCAGGAGGATCACTGTGAGTTTGAGGCCAGCACGCCCTGTGTCAACTCCCACTCCCCAAAAAAAGATTCCATTATTTAAAAAAAAATCAGAAAGTACTGGCTTAGATAACCATCTTTACTAAACTGAGGATTTTGAATCTGACATTCAAATCAATGTATAACAGGGTGGGTGACAGAAATTGTATCTTTTTGCTTCACTCCTCACAGGAGGAAAGGTATACATTTGAAAATGTTGGGCCATTACTAATAAAGATCATTAAAAAACTGTGCATTGTTTGAATAATACAAATGGAAAGAAACAAAATGCAACAAAACCAGATAGTAGAATATGGGTTAAATGTTGCTAAATTGACACTTAGGTGCCCTCAGCATGGGATACACAGAAGATGCAGGGAAACACTTATTTGGTAGTTTACCTGTCCTCTGTAACCAATACAGAATATTTATGCAGCAGGAATTCATCATTGACACTTTTTAAAAAGTGTCATCAAAAATCTCACGAGGCCTTATGGCTAAGATGAGTCTCTTCCGCTCATTTTTCTTTTCTTACTTGAAAAGTCTAGTCACAAGGCTCTGAGTTAGTTTTCTTTAAAAATCATGCCAAAAGCAGATAAAATTACATAAATATCTATTTCATACAACTTGTAAAGCTAGAAAAAATAAAAAGCCTTCAAAGCCGTATGAGAGGCAGAAGTGGAGCAACCACCTGTTTTCTCAGCACAATGAGAGGCTGAAGCAGGAAGACATCAAGACAAACCCAGTCTGGGCAACTTGGTGACTCAGACTCTGTCTCAAAATAAAAATAAAAAAGGGTTAGGAACGTAGCTCAGTACAAATATCATGGCTTCAATTCTCATTATTAAACAACAAGAACAACAAAAACAAACAAAACCCCATAAATTCCCTGTGATGGATTTTTACAGTGCTGCTTAAAAGTCATTCAAAGAACCTACACCAGTATCTTCCCAATTAATTTCACATGGGTCAGGGTGTACCCAAGACATAAATGGTGGGATAAATATGGTGACCAAGTGTCAATACATTCATGCATACGATCTGGAATCCCATGAAGAGAAAAGGTACAGAGCCCAGTGTATTGAGTTTTGTCCTGGTATCTCAAAACCCTAACCCCTAGCTACCTTACCTTTATACCTAGTACTCTAAAAAGGGTTTAAGAAGATTAGTTGCCATCTATAGAACATTTAAAATGTTTTCTCATTTGGTATATTTACACAGTTTTGGGTTTTATCCTGATCTTGAGGTCACAACTGTACGTAAGTTCTGGAAATGAGCAGAATCTGCCAGCATTCCTTGAGCCCTTGAGTTACCATGCTGCCCCTGTAACTTCCCCATTCACCCATCACTATTTGTTGTCTTGGGACTAAATGGTAGCCAGAAGCAGCACAAATAGTGAAAATTCTCTCATTTTCCAAGATACATGCACAAGGTTGGAACTTTGGGCGCTGGAGAACAGGTGGCCTACTCACCGCCCTGGTGAGCAGTTGGGGCCTGGCAAGTCACTGGCACACCAGGGTGAGAACTATCAGCCACTACTAAGCTCTGCATCATGTTGGAACTTTGGGCGCTGGGAGAACAGGCGGCCTACTCGCAGCCCTGGTGAGCAGCTGCGGCCCTGCCAGTGCGCGGGCTAAGAATCAGACATTGACCCCTCCCCGCCCCTCTGTTAGCAAGTAGGCACTGTAGGTCTGAGTATCTTTTTGGAGGATGAATGTATACAGCGTGGCAAGTAAGGGGCATTTCCTTCTACCATCTCTCTGAAGGCAAATATTTTTATCACTGTTTTGCTCAGTTTTGATTAATGGTACTGCTTTATTCAATATTCTATTTTTAAAAGTTATATATTTCCTTCCATTTTCCTCTACTTGATTCAAAGAACAGCTAAAGTGAACAAAATGGGCTGTACTTTTGAGCCCACTGCTTGTGTCCTGGTGACCTGCTCTGCTGTTCTGTGGTAGTTTTATTGCAGTGCGGTGGCATGGGTTTGTTCTGTCTTGTTGTGCTATATTTTGCTACCTTCAAAAAAATTTTCAAAAAACTAGATTAGAAAGTAACAAAATACCTCCAAAAATCTCCCAACTCCACCAAAGCTAATCCATGGATCATGGATGAGGAGAAACTCAAAAACAATGCAACGGAATTATATAAGGTGATTAAAAGTATATAACAACAACAAAACAAGTCAGTAAGGTACTAAGCAACCTGAAACAGAATATAACTAAGCAGATAATGGACTTAAAAAGTAAAAAGAGGAAAAGAAAGTGCGCTAGAGGATATGGCTGCATGTATGTTTGAGTGTGTGGGATTGATAACCATGTTGCTAAGTTGTTACTGGATCACTGAACTTCTTTGCAGTCTCACTGTTTGAATGTACACTTTGTATTTTTTATTTTTGTAACTTTAACAACTAGGTCTAAGAAGATAATATGTAATTTATCAACTAGTGATTTCTTACTTTTTTTTCCTGAAATTCTGTATTGTTTCTAACCCTTTTTCTGTTTTGCTTTTTTTTTTCTCTTTAAAAAAAAATTAAAAAAAAAAAAAGATACATGCACAAGCTTAACCAAGCAGGTAACCTAGTAATGATGAGCACACTCTCTCTCTAACAATGTACATTCTTTTGCAGTACCAAACCCTGGCTGTCCTCATGACATCCTTTAGGTCCTACCTGTCCCCCAAAGCCTCATCATGCTGCTCCCACCCGCACAAAAGTCCAACTCATTTATGTCCTAGGAAAACTGTTTTTCTTTACTATACTACCTAACTTTTGGATGCTAGGTTTCTAAGGTGTTTTGTGTAACACATGTTTTAAAGCTAGAGATGTGGGTTCAAATGTTAGTTTGGGATCTATTAGATTTGAAGTTATTCTGTTCTCTGAGTCTCAGTTTCTACATGACAATTAAGGTTAATACCTTTTCAGGCAAATCTAGAGACAACAATGTATTTAAACAGCAGCTTCCCTCTGCCTAGCACATGCTCAATGAATGGTATTCAGTAAATGTTAAACTGACAAAAAAAGGTGGGAACTATGTCCTATTCTCTTTGTTCCTGATACAAGGTACAAAGTGACAAAAAAAGATCCAGCTGAACATTAGTCACTTTCCCTTATTTTCAGCAGAGGCAGCTCGCATCTGGTCTCAGAAAACCAAACAGGTAGGCATTTATTTCTCTTCACAATTATAAATTAGCCACACGAGTGTCATCACAATAGTAATGCTTTTTACAAGACTCATTTACGTAACACTTAAAAAGTGGGTTTTTTTTTAACCTTTTCTTATTTAGCTTTGGGAACAGAGCAAGAGAAAGTTGTATGTACTAGAAACCTAAGCTGATTGCTTGAACATTAGTTATACCACTTTTACCCTAATTTACAGTTTACAAGGCATATGACCACTCATTTTTTAAAATTTAAGATACTAGTACTTAGCATTTAATACATGTAAAATCTTGCAGATATCAGTAGACACTACACTTGGGGTGCTCTCTATACTGCTACAAATAACGAAACAATTTTTAAAGGAAAATACAAATGTGGCATACTGAAGCCACTGTAAGCCTGAGGCATATTTAACGTCTCGCCCCCAGGATAAAGGCAATGCTCAACTGGTTTGTAAAAGAGCCAGCTGTAGGAGTTCTTAGAAAGTTTCTTACTCCCGCAATTTCTCAAAGATCTGAACTTATAGAAATTGAAAGAGAACTTCTGTCTCTAAAAATGTATGGCATAATTGTTACACCCTTATTGTTTTTGCTTCAAGAATCAACTCCTAAATTTCCGCAGTTCAAATTAAACCTGTCAGCAATAAAATGCTTCTTATAAAAAGGCCTCTAATTAAACCAGAACTCATCATGACCTTGAGCAATTCTACCAAGGCCTGCTTCTTGGGAGCAGTTGAGGTTTTGGCACACTTTATAATTCTGAACAAAGTCGACCAAGGGAAATACCCAGAAATATGAATCTCTTTTTCATTTCTCTCCAAAGTTTGCTCTCACCCTTGTGTCTTTTACTTATAAAAAAATTACAAATAATCCATTTTCCATTCTATGTCCCCTGGAATCCACTGCAATTCTCAGATTTTTGGCTCTCTGCAAACTGTAATATTCAGTAAATGTTTGTATATGCATAAAATTTGTGACTTTTAATACATACATATTTGCATAGTTACTTTTTTTTAAAAGAAGATAAAAGTAAACATAACAAAATAGAACAAAGTAGATCAGAAGAAAACAATGTAAGTGACATAGATTTCAAAGCAAGATAATAGGGTATCTACCATAGCTACCGTAATGTTTTTTTCATCCAAATGGTTGTCAATATCTTCACACACAATGAATTCATACAAAATAGTATTAAACTGATCAGAACAGAGTGATGAAGGCATTATAGGCCTTCAAAACCAGACAATAGGAAAATCAACAATGGCTGCCACTCATAGTATCTCTTGTTCTCATTCAAATTAGCTGTCCATACCTTTATGTATGTTGAAATTAAACAATACAAAAGAGACTAAAATCACTCTAAACAAAGAATAATAGTACTGCTGGATTTCACAGCATGATGCAATGAATCAGCACTGGGCACCTTAGTGTCTTTTTCTTCAAAGTAGCTGTTCATTTAGTCATGCATTATATATTTGATTCTCATAAACTGTTTAGGGGAAGTTCTAGGCATGTATAAGCCTCTACATGTATACCTATCCTTTCTGTATTAGAGGGAAAAACAAACAAAGCAAATCACTAGAAAAATACTGAACAAAAAAGACAAATAAATAACAATAGCAAAGAGCCCAAAATACTGACAATATAGGCCTTCAAAAAGGTGGTAGGAGTATAACTAGGGTTGTTATTTTACATAATGTTCTTCAAGAGTTCCTCAGATCACCATACACTAACATGCAAAATTGTTCCAATCCTATGAATGTTAGCTGTGTTGTTCCAAGAACTTAGGGAATTTGTAGCACAATCATCTTAGCTACCCTAAGTGTGATTATTCAATTTTAGATATTTTTTTCTTTTCCCTTCCTTTTTCTTTTTCATCCTTTTCTCTGAGATATTATTTTTTTTCCTTTTGAGCAGTCTTATCCTTTCACTGTATTTATTGAGGTTTTTTTGTATCTTATGTACTGTTACCATTTCTTACTCTAGGGAGACAATGTGGTATTTAAACATGTGAGTTTGATTTATTTAACTTATGAATATGGTCTCAAGTTGCATCCATTTATTTAATAAATATCTCAATGTGATCATTCTTTATAGCTGAGTAGTACTCTATTGTATAAAAATATCACACCTTTTTTATCCATTCCTCAGTTCTCAGCATTTAGGTTGTTTCCAAGATCTGGCTACTATAAATTGTGCTGCACATATATGCACATGGGTGCACATATATTACTGTAATATGATGTTTTCAATTCTTCTGGGAATATGCCTAGGAGTGGAATAGCTGGGTCACATGGGAGTTCCAATCCCAGCTTTTTGAGGAACCTCCAGACTGACCTCGACAGTGGTTGCACTAGTCTGCACTCCCACCAACAGTGCAGAAGAGTTCCTTTTTCCCCACAGCCTCTCCAGCATTTGTTGGTAGTTTTCTTGGCGCTGGCCATTCTTTCTGGAGTGAGATAGAATCTCAGTGTGGTTTTAATTTGCATTTCTATAATGACCAGTGATGATGAACATTTTTTCATGTATTTATTTGCCTTTTGTATGTCTTCATCTGAGAACTGTGTATTCATCTCAGATGCCCATTTTTGGACTGGGTCTTTGAATTTTGGTGTTCTGACTTTTAAAAATTCTTTGTATGTTCTAGACAGAAGTCCTTTGTCCGAGGGACAGTTGACTAAGATTTTTTCCCAATTTGTGGGTTTTCTTTTCGCTGTACTGGAGATTTCTTTCCACATGCCAAAACTCTTTAATAAGATGTGATCCCAGTTATTGAATCTGGGAAGTATTTCCCACATGGTTTGATTTTTGTTCATGAATTCTCTACCTACCCCTCTGTGTTCAAGATTTCTACCTACTTTGTCTTCCAACAGATTTAGTATTTAATATTTAGATATTTGATCCATTTAGATTTTAGTTTAGTGCATGGGGCTAGCTTTAGTTTTTGGCATATGGAGAGCCAATTTTTCCAATACCATTTATTAAAGAGACTATCTTTCTTCCAGTGAACGTGTTTGGCCCCTTTATCAAAGACAAGGTGGCTGAATGTATTTGTAGTTTGAGCGTGTTTGTATCTTCTAATTTGTTCCATTGATCTTCAGGTCTGTTTTTATTCCAGTACCATGCTGATTTTATTATAGTAGCTTTGTAGTATAACTTCAAGTCAGGGATTGTGATGCCTCCTGCCTTGGCTTTGCTGCTTAGAATTGCCTTTGATATTCTTGGTCTCTTCTGGTTCCAGATGAATTTGAGGAGTGATTTCTCTAGATCTGTGAGGTATGTTAGTGGTATTTTGATTGGAATTGCATTAAATCTGTATAGCAATTTTGGGAGAACGGTCATTTTCATAATATTTGTTCTTTCTATCCATGAACAAGGAATGTCTTTCCATTTTCTGAGGTTGTCTTTGATTTCTTTTTTCAGGGTATTATAATTTTCCCTGAATAGATCTTTTACTTCTTTTGTTAGACTGATTCCTAAGTATTTCATATTTTTTGGATGCTATTGTGAAGGGTGTGGCTTCTCTTATTTCTCTCTCAGTGGTTCTTTTGTTAGTATAGGAATGCTATTGATTTTTGAGTGTTGACTTTATATCCAGCTACATTACTGAATTTATTTATTATTCCTAGGAGTGGTTCAATGGAGTTTTGGGGGTCCTCTATGTAGGGTATCATGTCACCTGCAAATAATGATAATTTAACTTCTTTTCCTATCCTTACTCCTTTTATTTCTCTCGTCTAACTGCTCTCGCTAGTATTTCCAGCACTATGTTGAATAGGAGTGGTGATGATAATGGATATCCTTGTCTTGTTCCTGATTTTAGGGTAAAGGCTTTCAGTTTTTGGCCATTTGGTATGATGCTGGCCATTGGTTTGTCATAGACGGCTTCTATCATATTGACGTAAACACCATCTATTCTATTTTTTTATAAGTTTCTTATCTGTGTACTCTTAACAACTGTTTTATTTTAGTTTCTTGGGATTGAACCCAGAGCTTTTTAGCATTCAGTGACATCTTTAGCTCTTTTTAGTTTTTTGTTTGGAGGCAAGGTCTCACTCAGTTGCCCAGATGGGACTTGAACTTGTGACCCTCTTACCTCAGCCTCCCTCACAGTGTTGGGGTTACAGGCATGTGCCGCTACACTGAGGAAACACTTTTCAGTTATATAAATGGTATCGTACTGTGCTATCCTTCAGTCGCTTTTTTCTCATTTTCCCTACTTGAAATAGTTTGAGATTTATTCATGTGGATATTCATTTATTCTGTTATGATTGCAATGTATGAAACTAATTTTATTCATTAGATAATATTTCTGCAGGGGTTGAAAACATCTGTAAAGAACCAAAGTATTTTAGGTCTTTCAGGACATGCGTAGTTTCTATTATGTGTGTATATGTGTATAATTCTATTTCTTCATTTACTTTTCTGTCAAGGTCCCCAAGACCACTGTCAAATTCAGTGACTCATGGAATTCAGAAAAGTGATTAGTTTAATAACTAAAATACACAAGAATAGCTTAAAATCTTCAAAGGTAAGATGCACATAGATGCATGCTTTAACTTGTTCTCTCTGAGAAACAGCATGGTCAATACAGTGTTTAAACCTGCCCAAGTGATGTGGAATACGTATGAATACTGTCAATCAGAAGTGAGCCTCAGGTACAGGATTCTTACTAGTCAGCCATGTAATCATAGAGAACCCACAGCTGCCCTGATATGCAGCTTTGAGCCAACCTATCTATTAAGTGCATTCTGCAAGATGCAGTGCTGTTCACATAAACTGCCTGGTGTGATCCAAGCCCTTGGGCAAACAAAGGCACTTGTGCCAAGCAGGACACTCCAAGGGGTGAGAGGTGATCTCTTATGAGTTGCCTGAGAGCCAGACCTTTCTCAGAACTCCAAGAACTTGAATATGCCCAGATCTGTTGTATGTCAACTCTTTAGTGTACAGTCGCAAGCCATTCTTAGCTCAGGGGCCGGGGACTCGATTTAATTGGAGACACCAGTGCTAGGGTCATTTGAGTTACATTTTCCCTTGCATTTCAAATACAGCTGTAAAAAATCTTTGTACTTATTATACATAAAATTTATTGTTGTAAAAAATGACAAAGATACCTTCTTTCAAAAATGAAAACAGGAAATTGGAAATATATAAAACCTGTGATTTTTATTAAAAGTTAGTTTATCATAAAACTAATCACTAGAATTCCCAAGTTGTTTATTTATAAGGTTATAAAATCTCACCCTTACTTACTCAGTTCAATGAATTTATGACCTACTAAAATAAATGTATTAAAGCAAAACTCTCAAAAAGATTAAATTTGAGCCTCACAGATACTCTATCACAATTAATAGATTGCTGTTATTTCATATGAAGAACAATTTTTTTAATCAAACTGCTACTATACATACTTTCTACTTTTTGTATGGTTGTCAAGGTTATGGAATAAGGTTTAGATAACAGTAGAAAGTCCAAGGTATCCCAAACAGGCAACTGTGATAGCTCACAAACTGCATTAATACCTTCAAACAAAGCTGTATTTAAAACATAATATTGGAGTCTTTCCTATCTATAGCTAAGGTTTGGTTTTATAATTAAAAATCAATGTGATTTTCCAGTTTTTGGAAAAAGCAATTCAGTCTCTGTCTCCTATAATTGCTTACCAGAAATTTCAAGTTTTCTCTCAATTTATAAACCTACACACAATGCACTTTACTTCTGTACAGATGCTAAACTGCTGTTATAAGCAATATGTAGCTCTAACTTTTCTAAGGCAATGAAAAAAATATGAATTTTCACAACATCTTTGCCAATCCTTGTATTATCTGAATATGAAACAGTATCTAATGGTACACATTTACTTTCTTGATTAGCATGCTGAAGCATTTTGTGCTAATGCATCTGTTGGTTTTGTCTCATATTCTGCTCTTTTATCTAGCCCTTAATTAACCCTTGATAAAATTTTCATTTCCTGTTAGTTTCCACAAGTACCTTGCATAGTTTGTTTTTTAAAATATTTTTATACTTAAGTTTCTAAGTTTAATACAGTCAGATATGCCAATTTTCTCTCTTATGGTTTGAATTTCTGTCACATTCAACAAATCCTTAAATTGGATAAAACTGTCCCTGTGTGTTCTAATTTTTTAAATATCTGCCTTTAATTCATCAAATTTCTCTTTTGATTCTATTGACTACACTGTATGTTCCCCTCAACATGGGCATGCAGCAATCCTAGTGCCATTTACCGAAACCATGTACTTCCCCACTGTTGGCCATGTTTCAAGTTCTTATACATCTACTCCTGTACTGTAATTCTATGTGTCTATCTGTGCCCCACTAAGGCTGCTTAATCATTGTGATTTTTTGTTTCTAGATGAGATCTTGCTATGCTGACCAGGCTGGGCTTAACCTTTTGACGCTCCTGCCTCAGCCTCTAGAGTAGCCAGAATTGCAGGTATCACTGTAGTGTTTGCTATCTTGAATGATGGGAGCTCCTATCTGCCCAGTTTTCTTTTTACAAAACTGTCATGGCTGTTTTTCTTTCCACACTAGGTTAGGTATCTACAGTTCCATTAAAAATTTGTTGATAATTTGATGGGAACTTCAATGAATTTATAGACTGGAGTGGCAGACGCTTCAATATACTCATTCCTATATTCAAAGATGGGGTACTTCCTTTTATTTTGGTCTACTTTTACAAAATTCTTGCACATTTTTATTGGATATATTCTCATAGCTTTTATTGTGAATGAATGACATTCTCTTAAATATTACACTTTCAAATAGAATGCAGAAGAGAACAGTGTTCTTCCTACAGACTTAAATGTCAAAACTGTCAACCTTCACTTTAGTAGTACTTTGTAGTTTCCCTTGGATTTCCAAATAGTTATCTTGCTCATTAACACTTCTCTTCCCTTTGCAATCCTTAGTCCTGTTTCCTCTTGTAGACCTACTCCACTAGCCAAGATCTCCTGTGCAATATGAAATAGATGTATAAAAGCCATTCCTGTCCTATTTGTGAGCTCATTCATCCAGTCTACACCTAAAATTCAACATCACATGTATTTTTTCATCCTAGTTCTTACCTGATATTAGTTTGTCTTTATTAATCTATTTCATCAGAATAGTAACTTCTACTCCTCATTCTATCACTATACTGTAAAATTTTCTTTATGCTCCACGTCCTTTGATTGGCTGCTTGCCCCAAATTATGAAAATCCCCTTTTATTACTTGCTTTCACAATTAGACTATATCACACATAGGATTTTTGTGTATGAGTTTGAACTCTCCCCCACCAACTTAGTTATCTACTGCACCATTGTGATAATGTTCCTTTTTCAAAAGTCAGGTGATCTAAACATGTAGATCTGTACCAGGCTTTCTATTCTACTACACTGATCTATTTATCCTTATGCCAATCACCATTATGGTTTTTAATTACAGCTACTTTTATATATTAGGTCTTTGTTGACACACATGTTCAGTTTTACTGCTCCAGCTTACTTTGGATATTCTTGGTCCTTGCATTTCTATCAGCTTGTTAACTTCCCCAACATACAATTGGAATACATATTGAAGTTGCAGGTTAACACTGCCTTCAAAATCAGAAACATAGTATGCCTATACGTTGAAATCTCTTCACATTCGAATTTTTAAAAAATTTTCCTGGATATTTGATATTTATGTTAACTGTAAGTGGTATCATTTTAACAATTTTGATTTTTGTTTATAATATATAGACATGAATTTTTGTATAGTGATTTTGATAAATTTGCCAATTTTTTGAATTTTCTCTGTATATAACCAGTTGCCTATAATTTTCTCCTTTTCACACCTGACTTTTATTTCAGGCCTTCTCTCAAGTATAGATCTATTTAGCAGTAGTTATGATTACTAGACTTCAAATAACCAACTTTCTTGGCTTTGATTTTATTCTACATTACTTTTTCAAATTTTTACTTTGCTCATTTCCTTTTTCTTGAAAATAGTTGCCAATTCTCAGATTTCCTTTTGTAATAACATAGTTACGAGTATAAATTTTCCTCCATGCACTGCTATAGGTACAATTCATATTTTGCTATGTTTAGTGGTTGATTATGTCAATTTGAGACATTTAGAAGTTTAACGAAATAGGCTTAGCAACGTTACACCCGAGGGTGTAGAAACCCACCCAGGGGTGGCTGGTCACCTGGATGGTATAAAACAGGAAGAAGAAGGACAAATGAATTCCATTCTTTGGAGGAGCTCCAGTCTTCACCTTTGGATTGGACATCTCCTGCTTTCCAGCAGACTCTTCAGCCTTAAAGCACAGACCTTTGGCCTCCTGTTGCAGACCCATCAGCCTGCTGGTGCGGGCTTGCACAGGAAATGGAGTAACCTCCAGACCTAGGACAGAACCCTTTGGCCTCTGGCCTGTAGATGTCCTCTGCATGCTTCTTCATCTGACTCTGTGGCTGACCATCATAAGCCAATCTTGTAATTTCTTATATATTTGTATATCTCATATTTTATGTTTTCTCTTAAAACCAATACGTGACTAATGCATGCCAGCCTTTGTCATTTCCAAACATCTTAAAAAATTATTTGACCGAGGGGGTATTTTAAAATATAGTCTATAATTTCCAAGAAGTTTGGCTTTATCTTGTTGCTGGTGTTTTATCTTAATTACAATCCTAGAGAATTTAGTTAAATGCTTTTATCTATTGGAATTTCTTGTTTGCTTTTGGACTCACAGTAGTGTCAACTTCGGTAAATGATTCATGCTTACCTGAAGAAAATATGAATTGTTTCATAAGTCATGTGTATAATATAGTCAAAATTTAGCAACTGCTAATATTCAGGTTGTGTACATCTTAATTTTCCCCAACTATGGTTATTTATTATTTCACATATTTTAAATTTGTTTTTGCATACACTTAGGATCCTTACATATTTTGCAGATTCTTTTGTAGCTATTAATGCTTAAGTCTCTTTGACTAATAGGGCCAGACAGTCACACTATTACTCAGTTATTTTAGTGTTTTTTTTTTTTTTTTTTTTTTTTTTGAGACAGGGTTTCACTATGCAGTTCAGGCTGGCCTTGAACTCACTTTGTAGCCCAGGTTGGCCTCAAAACTTGTAGCGATCCTCCTTTCTCAGCCTCTCAAGTGCTGAGATTATAGGCACATGCCACTTATAGCAGTGTATCTTTTGTGCATTTATTTTCAACCTGTGTTCCCTTACATTACAATGTCATTTGTGATCAGTGTATAGAGTATTTCTCAGACTAACTTTTCAACCTTGATTCAAGTAATGGATCATTTACAAAGTGTTTGATTTTATATGTTTTGACCCATCTTGTTTCTAATTAAGTAATTTACCTGTATTAAATTTTTAGATACACATTCTATTATTATTCTTTTAGTGCTTAACTTAAAGGTCCTAACATGAACCCTTGAATTTACAGTCTAGTAAAACTAGTAATTTTACCACTAATACTAGAATCTGGAAGTATGAATTCCTGTCTCCTTTCTTGACTTCTTTTACTGTCACTTTAATTCCATAGGTATTTTAATCCAGAGTTAATACAGTCGATAGCCATTCACTCAGTTTTTCACATATTATATTCATTGCTTTTCATTTAGTCCTGCATTTCTGGGTTTCACTTGGCATCACCTGCTAAAGAACTCTAAACTTTCAGCATACACTTTCATGAGACACTAGTTTTACCCTTAAGTCTTTTATTTTGCCATCATGTTTGGAATTTAACTTCCTTCTTATTGTGAATGTGGGCAGTGATGCTGCCGTTTTTGTTTTGTCTTGTTTTTCCATTGTAAGGCTAAAAGTCACACAGCAGATACTGGATCATGAAGAACAGCAATCACCTGTGGCCCACGGACTCCAGAGTTAGTTTTGAGCTCCCTAACAGTTCAAAACTTAAGAGAAAAGCAAACCTTAAAGTTTTGGTTGTTTCCATTGGTAAATCTTGTATCTGATAGGTCCCTGAAGGACTGTGGAGTGAATCTTCTAAGTTATTTATGCCTCCTGTCAACTGTCACCCGTAATTTACATGTAAATGCCCAGCATATAGTGTTGTACTTGTGACTTACGTAAAAACTACTTAGTCCTGCTAGCACTCTTTATTAATGAAGACAAAACAGTCCAGGATGAACATTGTGTTCTAATCAGAGAATCTACAACCTAGTAGAAACTATTCTATGTATTGTTGTATCCTGGCCAACTTACAATGCTGTAATTTACATACTAAATATCATAAATCTTTACTGATGAAATTAATGGCCTGTTAACTAGAATGAACCTAAAAATGATTCTCCAATAGTGAAATTAAAAGTTTTGATTATCTAAGAGTAATGCACTCCATCCTTACAAAAAAAAAGGCACCAAGATTTCAGTTTGACCTACAGCCCACACCCCTCAACGTCCTAGCTACTCTCCTGAAAGGTTCTAGTCTAGCCATGAACACAAATCTTAAAGGCAAATGCCTCCTGCTTCCCGAAGGAAACTTTTGATGTAGTGTTGGTGACAGCCCCAGTTAAGAGCATCTTCCTGGAGACTGCACAGCATGCTGTTTAAGACATGTTCTTGACAAGTACCTATCTTGTTGACAGAGGTTGGTGTCAGTTTTCAATTACAAACTGGCTAGGATGATTGGGGGAGCAAAGCATGCTGGAAGGGTGGCTAACTCACCATCTATCCCTCAAAAACGTAAATTGGCACTACTTACTTGCCAAGAGTTGTGCAGCAAATTAGTTCTGTTTTAAACTCCTAAACTACACTTATACTTTGGTCTTCCAGAGTACTTTTTTATCCTCTTCTGTGCTGTATTCGATTTCAAAAATTTTCAACATTACAATAGAGGCCCCTAGAATACACTCCTATATGTCTAAATTATTGCTTCATTAAAAAAAGCCAGTGCACCTGACACCTTTCTCGTGGAAATCTTTCCACCTGTCCTGCGCTGACAACTGTGGTTACCCTGGACTGCTGCGTAGGAGTCCGGTTACTCCTTTCCTGAGGCTGCAGCTCTTCTACAGCCTCAGCTTCATACAGAGATCCCAGCCCCAGTCTCCCTGTCATGGATCTTTGCTGCCACAACTGAAGTTCACTGGTCAGGGCCACTGACAAGATCCTCCTCCTCCATGGTCAGTGTGGTTTGAGGTCCTGAGTTAATATTCTGCTTTTGTTTTCTCTTTATTTCTGGCAGCTGGAATTCCCTTTCTTGTTTTCAGTCAGCTGTGTATACATTCATATTTTATCCTACATCTTAGTCTGGACTGGTGGGTTGCTGGTGGTAGAATGGTTTGTTTCTTGTCACCAATGTCACCCAGATTCCTGGAAATGAACCCCACTATCTCCATCCAGTCATCCCAACAAAGTCGTGTATACTGAAGTTCTTCACCCTGAAAGGAAATCCTCTATCACAAATAGCTACTTAAACCCCTAAAAAAATGTTGAGTGTAATGTCCCAAACTAAACTTTCGCTTTATTCAAAGTGACAATCTGCCCAGCAAGAGAACTATGCTTCTTGGCCTCTGTTACAGATAGTGGACAGCCAGGATATAACTGGCAAATGAGACAGACGCTGGACATTTCTGAAAGAGCTTCCTCTTTGTGATAAACATAGCTCAACTTCTGGCTTCCTTTTCCCACTTCCTGCACTCTTTAAGGATGTAATGAGAGGCAATGGCTCATGTTAAGCTACTGTTGTAGGGTTTTCAGTCACACTGTAGCTTAATTTGATCACTAGCTGATAGACTTTGAAAAGCAGATCAAATAAGGAAAACACAAAACAAGGTTAGAAAAATGTTTATTTAACAAAAAGGTATAAAATCAGTAAACGAGAAATTAAATGGTGGAATTTAAGAGGTTGCTTTAAAAATAAGGTAATGGAATAAAGTGGACAGAACTCTTACAGGTAATAAGGTTATACGCTATGATCATTAGCTTGAAAGGCATCTAGTACTAATTTTGTGTCAATAACCTGGAGGATCATTTTTCTGTACTCCAGCTTTCACAGGAAAATGACATAATTAAAGACTTAGATGGCTGTAACACTTTCAGCTCATGTCTCAAGTTCTCGATCTAACTGAAAGGCAGTAGTGTAAAGGAGACTTGCCTTCTTGGATTCAGAAAACAAGTCTTTAATCACACAACGGAATTGTTAGGTATGCCTTTGCCATTTGATCCTTGTGACTTTTCCTACATTAGCATAATGAAATTAAAACAAGGCAGTCACTATTTAATGTTAGTTCTGTTTTTCAATACATAACCAAGAGAATCAACTAATTTAAATCATATTTCTAGCTGCAGTAAAAATTGTGTATATGCAATGGAAAATTACTCAGCTATAAAAAAGGATGATCTTGAGGCCTTCATAGGCAAATAGAGACAACTTGAGACTATCCTCATTAGTGAAATAAATAAGAATCATATTTATAAATATCATATTGTGTCTCTAGTGTAAAAAGTAAATAAGGCCTACAAGTGTAATAAAACCAAAATGTGTAATTGCTATTATAAAAAAGAGAGGAAAAGAAAGTGCTCTAAAGGATATAACTGCATGTAAGTTTGAGCGTGTAAAATAGATGACCATATTGCTGAATCTTTGTTGGATCTTTGAGCAAAACTGTTTGTAGTCTGACTGTTTGAATATTTACTATGTACCCTTCAACTTTGTAACTTGAACAACTACATCCAAGATGACAATACGTAATTTACAAATTACTGATTTCTTAGTGGGGCTTTTTCTCATTCTCCTTTTTCTTTCTTTCTTTTAGAATTCTG